>CAIGRF010050463.1:0-27621 GCA_903798235.1 Fraxinus ornus
TCCATTCTGAATGAGACAAAGATTCCCAATCTAAGTGGGTACATGAGAAGGGGCGAGTGAGGATCACTAACTTGAGACGGGGTGGGATGGGTACAGAGAATATGATCACCGTCCTCTTTAAATTCATTTCAAGATATAATTTTTTTATCAAAACAAAATTAAATAAATAAATAAATAATAATCATCACTTCTAGAAGAAGCATGAATTATTTACAAATTGAAAAAAAAAAAATAGCGATTCTCATCGAGTAAAGACAAAAAAAAATGATTAAAAAAAAACATGGCAGAGGACCCTCTCGCTCGATCCTATCCCATCTTAATCGTATATGGGGACAAGACGAAGAGACAAAAATACTTGACAGGATAGAGGACGGCGACAGCTAACGATAATGATTGCCTTGACTCCGATCAACTCGTTGCCTAGGCCCACCCTACCCACCTTGCCGAGTAATTTAGTTTGCTAATTATTGCTTTTGTTTGAGTACCGAAAATATAATTTGGAATAATGTTTTTTGAAAAATGTGTAGTTGAAAATGAATTTTTGATAAAATGGGGCTCGAACAAGGGCATTGCATGTATATGCGTATAGGTTTTAGGGAGTGAATGGTGAAGAAATTGAATTTATTCCCGTAGCTACAAATATAATACATATAGGGCTACCTTCTGGGATAATTGCAACTGCATATCTTACACCCTTTCACAGATCTAAATGCAAATCCAATTTACAATGACCCTACGGAAAAAACCAAACAACCAAATCTTTCACACACCAACTCCTGATGAACAGAGTGACCTGATTTCTATTGGATGTGGATATTTAATCATATTACAATACGAAATCGATTTTCCTATGAAGATTAAATCCAAATGCATGGTGGATCTTTAGATTACCTTGAGATCATAGGAATTTTATTTAAATTCTCACACATAAATGTGAGATGATAACTTTGAAGGAACTTTTAATGGCCTAGCCAAATGCTTCTTTCTTTAGATCTTTTCCCTTGTGCTCCTTAGGTACCCCTTTCCTCTTTGAGAAAATGAAAAATGGTTAAACCTTAATTCTTGTGAAATGTGCCTTAAAAGGGCATATTTATACCACACAATAAGAGTTTCATATTTGCTCAAATTTCTTGGACTTTATTGTAGTAGATCAATTAAGTCACACACATTTATTGGAGTCAAAAGAGGGACCTAGTCGGACACACAAGACTCAAGCTCCAATAGATGTTTTCAGTCGGGTCAACTCTTGACCAATTGAGATACATCTATTAATCTCGGCTTACTCTACTCGAGATTGCACTCTTGAGTCGAGTGGAAGTTATGGAAGCCAATTATGATTCGGTAACAATATCATCCGACCATCGTTCCACGAGTCAACCCCCGTTTGATCGTCAATATGTTAAAGTCGTCAAAATGACCGTTTTTACCTTCAACATGTATTGCCCTCTAAGTCCCATTTCATAAGGCGAATTCATTGTGATCACATTACAACACCAATTCCAACAATCTCATCGTTGGACTACTGATCTCAGGTTTAATTCCCTTTAGAAAATATCTTAGAACGACAATCGTTTCATCATGATGATTAACGGATTCCACTATTGCACGTATATGATCTCTAACTACTTAGCCCAGATTTCCAAAGCACCGAGATTGATCTTCTAATTAAGACTTTACTCATTGGTATCCATTTCTTCGAACTTGAGTATGCCGCAAAAGAGAGAATAAGAATTTACTAGTGCAACTACAATGGAGGGAAATAAACAGTACCTTTTTGAAGGTTAGTATTTTTGGCGAAAAGATGATTTTACCCTCCACTAATATTGGTTCAAAAAAGTCATATTTTAAATTTTATTTTATTTTTAGCCAAACATACTCTATATTAGAGGCAAAGAAGCAATTCTACACAATATATGCAAGAAAACTTTTGCTACACGAGTAGTATGTATTTTGATAAGTGTAATTTGTAAATATTAAACTTATTTTGACAGTCAAAAGTAGCATTTGGGAGTGAGTATGATAAGCTTGATACTTAATTATACTTGTTTATTGAATATTTTAGGAGAAAAATCGGTATTAAACGAGAACGGACGAAAATGAAGGAGAATCTATAAAAAATAATTAAAATTGAATATTTTAGAAGTTGAGGAGACCAAGGAGTCACGGTTGAAGGGCCTCAACTGTAATATCTTAGGACTCGATCCAATTTTTTTTTAAAAAAAGGACACACAAGTGAAAGCACAATTTCTAACAATTTTGGATATTCAAATTTGACCAAAATTTGGTTTCCTATCTTGGGACTTTATTTTGGACCCAAATTGAGGCATACAAATTATAAATCATTTCATTCAAATAGGAGTGGAGGCTAGAGATAAAATTTTGAAGCAAAAATACGTTAAATCCTCAAAATTTGTATCTCAATTTATTATTTGAAGGTTGAAGAATACAATCGACTGGAATTTACAAGCTTTGCAAAGGAGATTGATGATTTATTGTTGGAAATTGGGTGCCAAAAAACACCAATTGTTGAGATTCTTTTCTTCGTTCCTTACATTGAACTTGATGATGTTTTAAAATTTTTTATTATTTAATTTTAATAATATAATTGACTAAATAATTGATTATTAGGATGAACAACGTAACATACGTTAATGTTTGTTTAATTCAATAGATAAACAATTGTTTGATTTAAGACAATATTCAAATCGAGAAGAGATATATTTGTCTAGTTCATTCAATAAATGACAAGTTTTGATACGAGATCTAAAGATGATTATAACATATGCAATCTCGATTGAACTCATGCGAAATTAATGATTTTAAGCCCTTATTTGACAATCGTTAAAATGAAAAAAATGAGTTTTGGAATATTATTTTTTTGAAAAATGTGTGTTTGCATACGAGTTTGAAAAAAAAAAAATTTATTTTAATGATTGTTAAACAGGGCCTAAATGTGTATAGGTTTATATAGAAATATAATAAGTTTTGGACATGTGAATAATGTTAATTTTGCTCGAGAGAGATTACTAACTAAAATTGATTAATTTGATATTTAATATGAAAAAGGGGTTTAATGATATTGGATTGAATGGATATTTAATAACCTATGTGAAATCGAAATTCTTAACTATTTAATTTCAAAAGTTTTTCACAAACTAGATTAGTTGGGTTAATTTAGATTAAATTAATATAATTTAATTATAATATAAAATCTTGATTTATTAAGAGGTCACTACATTAATTTAGATTGAAGTTAGATTAATATAAATATTGATAGTAAATATTTATCTCCGTGGGAAGATATATAGACTTAAATATTTACTTTATTATTTATCATGATCGTTCACATGTGAAATCACAAGATCATATTTACGTATTATTATCTATATCCATCTTCATCTGCATAATAATTATACAACTGCAAGAATTATTGTGTCGAGTGAGAATCCTCTTTTGGTTACGGTAGATAATATCAGGGTGAATAATGTTTTCCTATACCATGAGATAAGCAAATTATTAGTAGAAAATGAATGTAAGCTCATGTTTGATAGGTATTAAAATCTAAATTTTAATTAAAGTTAAATTCAATAATTAATTTTAGCTTGTAGTGACAACCAAGTGTATGAATTAACGTTTTCCATAAAAACTAAGGGCATCGAATGAGAAAATAAATAAATATTTAATTGTTACAAAATTATGCAATGTGTTATATATAATTATATATAAAGTTTTTAAATTAAGGATTGGACTCATTTGCTACTAAGTGAATAGGTTTTGGACTAGTGATGCAAATTTCCCTAAAATATTACCCTAGCTATTTATTGTCTGTGCGCCTCTCCCGCCCTTATTCTTCCTCCTCTGGCTTCCCGAACGAACATACAGCAAACTTGTACGATGGGTTCCAATAGCAAAGTTCTTTTAGACTTGGAAGCCAATAATAGCACCAAGAACTCTTCAACGTCACGTTTAGGTTTCTTTTATCTATCCACTGGAAAACTTTCAGTTCGGTTTTTTTTCCTGTTGTTTTTGATGAATTGATATTTTTTTTTTACAGAGTCAAAACTTCAATTTTGCGGCAAAGATGATGTATTTTTGCATCCTGGAACTGCACCTGAGCAGAAGCCCACCATTAGTCCTGTTCCCAAGAGCCACGGTAATGATAACCCTGCTTTCTTTTTTTATTTTCTTTCCTCTTTACATTAATGGCTTTCGGTGATTTTGACATTTGAAAAGATTTATAGTTAATTATTTGTTTTTTGGATTAGCAGATTCGAGAGCCATGTTGTTTTGTATATGATTTCTGAAACTTTTGGTGTATTAACTAAAACATTGTTTGCAGCTGAGAATTTAGTGTTTGCAAAGTAAATATACCTACTTGCCTGCAATTTCCTCCGCAAGGATGAAATTGGGATGCAAAATGATTTTCCGGATATAATGTTTCTGCGCAGTTGTTGAGCTGATTTACTGAACATTAGTGGCAAAGAACAATTTTTTATCTATCTTAGTTTTGGCTACGTATAAAGGGGATAGTCGTCCCTTAAATTCAATCTGTTATTGCATGAAAAGTTAGCTGACTAATGAATTTCCATGGGTCCAATGTACGAGTCATTGATCTTTGTTAATGTTGAGAAGTCTGTTTTGTAGCATGGATCCCATATATTTTATTTCTGATAATTTAAGAGGGATGTTTAATTGTCTTGGGAAGTCATTAATTTTTCTTTATAAGTACTCTTGGATTAAGTAAAACTAATCTTTTTTCACATTAGGCTGTTTTTTCAAATGACTTTTGATAACTCTTTGGGTTTATAGAAATTCGAGGCATAACACTAATATTCTTCTAAGTTCTACCTACTCTTTGATATCAATAAAAAGGTTGGAAGGGCATATATTGAAATTCATCCGAGTAAGGGCATCAGCCACCGCGAAAATGCATGCATTCAGCATTCTTTAGTTATGCCCTTTATGGGATCTTTTAAGTCCTCTACATTTTGGGTTTGTTCATAGTTTTATGTTTTTAAGGCTACCCAAGAAACTAAAAGAAAAAAATTGAATTAGAGAGAAGAAATGAAGAACCTACATGTACCCTTCATTTCTTAGATGATTCATGGTTTCTTGTGGGTTTACTACTGTGTTTGATGTTTTTAGTATTTTATTGGTATATGTTGAGTGAGGCATACACTTTCAGGTGACTTGAGCTTACACCTCCCATGTATGCATTTTGCCACAATACCACATATGACCTTTTGAAACACTGGCACCAATTCATTATTTACTTCTTGAAGAATATTATGCTTCTAGCATTATCGTATTATGTTCAAAATTATCTTCCGTTGGTTTTAGGACAAAAATCTTAACTGGATCACATGTTCATGCTCTTATTTGTCAGGAACTTTTTTCTTCCCTAAAGACTCTGGGTCGTCACCTCTCTAACTTTAGAAAGATAAATGCTAGTGTTGCTCAGGAATCAGGATAAATGGTTACTTTGAGATTGTGTATGTTTTGCAATCGAGTGACCTTAGTGGTGTTCTTTTCAGAACTTGCTCTAAACCAATGGGGGCTTCTCGAAAATCTGAAGTTTCTTAGATAAAATTAGGGTGTTTCATAAATTATGACTGAAAAAAAGTGTTCAATAATTGCACTCTTTCATGTACTATAATACGCCTATGATTACCCCATGGGATGCCATACAGATACCTTGTATTGGGGATACTATTAGATGATTGGCTAAGTGCCTAACCAAAAATAACAACTAAAAAAAAAAAAAGTTGGAGAAAAAATCTACTTCTCCAGATATGGAGTCCGAGAAACTCTAGTACATAAACAAAATGATATTGGGTCTTTGTCACATTGCAGTTTTAGGGAAAGTGAAGGATTTCCTAGGCGTTATATCAGAGTCAAATAGAAGTCTGATTCAAGAAGCCAAGGTATAATAATTAATAAGTACTTATGTAAGTACAGAACTTTTATAGTTTCCATCTGATTGTTATCTGTTTGCACTAAGTTTTTGCTCCTGCTCTTGACAAAATACAGGACAATCCTGAAAATTATGACATTGAAGTCATGAGTGGAAGGGAATCTGAATACATTGAAATGGTAAATCTTGTCTTGTTTTATTTGTTCATGGTGGTGGTGGAGCAAGTTTCAACAGTAAATTTTACAACTGATTATTCGATGCCTATGTTCTCAGGACTTGATGCTGGGTGTTGCTGATCTTCATACCCCGGAAGCTGTTGCTGCTGCAGAGTCTGCAATAGCTGGTTATCAACCGATAATTCCCTTGGCTGCTGATAGTAGTAGCGGGTCAGAATCTGAAGATAGTAGTGATGATGACTATGATGATGATGACGACGACAATGTCGAAGAAGAAGAAGCTGGCAAACAGTCTGCAAAATTTAGTTCCAAGGTTGCTGAAAAGGATTCAAGCAAAGTATCCAGGAATCAGAAATCTAGAAAACGTCTAAAGATTGTTGAGCTTTCTTAGATTCGGATAGTGTATCACCTTATCTATGTTAACCTAATGGATACATTTTATTTATTTCCGAGATAATAACAAAGGTCAATAAACTTTTACGAACTAAAAGTATTCCTTTCTTGAGCGAGCCTGCCTTAAACTCGGGATATTCCGTGCTTGTTCCTAGAAAGAAGAAAATAATTCTTCCTAGAAAGGAATTTTAAAGAAATTTTGGAAATCTCAAACTCGGGATATTCCGTGCTTTTCTCAAAAATTCGCCGAAGAAGGTGAGCTTGAAGGGCACTTCCATAAGTTAACAGACTTCTAAACAGCAAATGTTACATGGATAATAGATCGCCAAATACATATCTAACATCATTGTAAAATTAATTCTATTGCGCATTTATTTCTCTGGTCATCAAGTGAAACCGAAGTGGCTGGAATTCGATGAAAATTGGAAGATGTTAGTACCCAAGGAAACTCACTCAACTATTTCCACTGCTTGAATGGAATTGTCCTGGAAGAGCAGAGAAAGGATGAGAACAGTTACTAATATTCATGAATTGGGTAGTAAATATCTGCAGAAGCAGTTCTTGGAGCTATTTCACAAGGGACAAGTGTTTTGAGAAATTAACTTTTAAGTTGCTTTAACTTTTGTTCTAATGGAAGATGCGGTAAGCATTATTTCGACGAGTATACTAAAGGGGCAGGAAGAAGATGTACCATGTAGGATTGCTACTTGCGAAAATTGCACCATTAGCAGCAGGTATATCCGAGAGTTCATTGGAAATTTATCTACGAAGTGCAGACCTTCTGAGAACTCGGCAGCCTGTAAATTTCGATCAAGACACATTTCTATGATGATTCTACTGGCACTCCCATTAGCTTGACTTCCATAACTTGCCATATGCTTATTGTGGTTTCCTTGATTTGTTAATATTTTCCACACTAATTTCCAAGTTTTTTTGTCAACCTTGAAAATTGTCTTTCTTATCCTAACTGTTCTTATTTTGCATAAATTTGCAGATATTATACAGTTGCATACCTAGAAGACAGGATAAACTCTAAACTAGCCCCCTTGGGCAAGCTTCATGATCCTTAATTGCTATGTGTGTAAGTTTGATGGTTTCGAGAATGTGTACTCTGAGAAGAACCTCTTTCTTTACCTTGTGTACTTAAAATAGTGCCCTTAATTGCCTTGCACTCTTCTGTCGCATCTCTCAAATTCTAAATATACCGTACTAATGATGGTTTTGTACCTTCTAGGTCGTGTTGGTCTCTTAATAAGGTTAGACCTTTGGCGTTATGTTGACTTCTATGAGCAGCTTCATCGAGCTCTTCCATTTGACCTCACGGCATGCTAACTATATTACCTAAATGCAGGTATAAACCTCTCTAGCTAAGCCTTCTGTGTCTCTGACTACTCTCATATTGTTTGGACTTCTGTGCAAAGCTAGAGTTGTATAGAGATTTTGACTTGTCTCTATCTCATAGGGTAAAGTTAGTGGCTCCAATGCTACCATATTAAATGGCCACATTTTTGGTGCAACAAGTAGAAAGATCAGGCTTAGTCTAATCCAAGATATCTTGGCCAGCTCAGTATTCGACTAGAAAAAATGTTTTCAACAATTAAGAGGAAGACGGTGCATACCAGAAATCCAAGAACCTTCACAAGTGTGTTAGACATGTACATCGCACCAATGCAACCATGAGGATAGTACGATGCTCACTAAGGATCTTGAAAAGTTTGTCAACCAACTCAACATTGAATAGGTTCTCGTGAGTACATTCAAGTTAAGAGTATTTCATTTTACAATAAATAACACATTTTGAAATAATTTCCTTCCATTCATTAGAATCTTGTGCTATAACAACACAGCGTGTTAAGATAAATAAACCAGTATCAGATTTCGTTAACATACTTCAAAATGGATTAACATGACTAAAGACTTGTCAAATTGTTGTTACAGTGGATTTCTGTTCACATCTTTATACAGCAAATAGCGCGATTTCGTCTTGCCAAGAGCAGCATACCTGAAAAAAGTTCAGTAATTTGAGTCACTGTCGTGACGTCAATATAAAGAGAAAGATTGCCGAAACCCTTTTACTTACCACTGAGGCAAAAATGGTGCCATCCAAATAGTATCCCCAGCTTGCACTGGATACCTATTCCACAATCAAAAATAAATACTAGTCAAGAGAACAGGAATTTTCAATGGTGGAAGGGTATTTTATAATTTTTAGATTGATTAATAAATAATCTCGCCTACCATAAGCAGAAACACGTAAAAGAGTTAGAAGACCTATCATCTTTGATGATATTCCAGGACATGGATCTTGGTAAGACTAATTTCCTATCGTAATTTCCAGTATGAAAATATTCTCTAAGCATGTCTAACACATCTTTCTAGTGGGGCGACGAAATCTTTGATAGAAATTGCATCTTCTCAGTTTGTGATTCTTCTCAGTTTGTGGGAAAAGTTCAAGAAACAAAAAATAGGTACAAGTCAAGAGAACAGGAATTTTTAATGATGGAAAAGTATTTTTATAATATTTAGACAATTAATAAGTCATCTTGCATACCATAAGTCGAAACGCATAAACAAGTCAGAAGACCTATAATTTTTTATGATATTTCAGGACATGGATCTTAGACAATAAAGATGATAAGGTGACTTTATTTTTCTAATCTTAATTTCCAATATGAAAATATTTTCACTAGAGAAGCATATCTAACATGTCTTTCCAGTGGGGTGATGAAAATCTTTAAGGAGAAAATATAAGTTGCAGATTCTTCTCAATTTGTGGGAAAATTTCATGAATTTTTTTTATAGGATTCTTTTATACTTACATATACTTATTTAATATCGACGAGCAGTGCAGTATTCTTGATATTTCTATTAATGGGGATGAAGCAATTATATATATGAACTCAGAAATAGCAAAATGAAATATGTCATCTCAATGTGGCATGAACCAGCCATTTACAGTTGTTTTACCCCAAAATAACTCCACGTTGTTTATAAACTCAAGGCTTCTTTTTTACATACATGGGGCAGTGATCTTGAGTGATACTCTTAAGGAGGAGAACTCGACTTCTCAGTATTCTAAGCTAGTTAAGGAAAATGAATTAACTGAAATAATGATGGAAAACATAAGAATTTGGGCCTTCTTATAAACAGAAACTTAAGAGATCAAATTGCATTAGTAAGGACGGACCTACATTATTTCTTTTTGCTCGGGTGCGGGTGAGGGGAACATGGGCGATTTCTATAAGCAAGGGCAACTAGAGCAATTTCCGGTGCATGGATCCTTAAAAGAGGTTACCAGGAGGTTTTAGTGCATTATCACCCTACAAGGATGTATGCAATCCCGTGTTTGAATTTAAAAACCATCAGAAGCAGAGTTTTCTGACGAACAATCCCATCTTTTGTGACATTTCTAAAGTCTATGAAGCACAATTCAATTCTTACCAGCTATCACCCAGGCGGTATATACCCTGCCCTTCCAAAAGCAATAATCCATGTTGGTTATAGTGGACTTCCTGTCAACATGCCAAATGCATATAAGATAATCAGAGGTTAAAATTTTTTAAGAATCAAGATAATAGGTACTTCCATAAATATAATACTAGAGAAGGAATAATCAATATTTACTTCCAATTTCTAACTATTCACCATGCATTTATATGAACTCGCATGAAAATGAAACCGTCAAACTTAAGTAGGTCCAACGTCAGGTGATAATTGATGATTGCATTGGAGGAACTGGATATACGAAATCATACATAACATAAAACTAGTGAAAGTAAGTTCAAGAATATAACATCTTCAAAACATTATTGATATTTTGTTTCAGAGCATCAAACAATTATTGACTTGATATTTTGTTTCAGAGCTTCAAACAAAGCATCCTTGTTTCAGTAATATTCCACAAAGCGAGAGAAACTATAAGCAGCAATTCTCCAAAGAAAAGAAATATCATGTCATAGGACTTGACCAAGAAAGCAACATCCGCCTCATACCTTTACATTGAGGAATTCACCTGGTTGAAAGTCCATGATCTGTCAAATGGATAAATATGATGAATATAAATAGCCAAATTTGGGAATCTAACATTCAAGATATGAAAGGACTAGCAGAAGGAGAAGAAAGAGGAAGCTTTGTTCAAGACGTTTTCTCCAACTTCAATTCTACATAAGCTCAACATTAATGCAAATTTAGAAATATAATGCAGCATAAAAGAACTCAAGTCCTTTAACTTTAGAGTTAATAGTTGTTGCATTAAATCATTCATTATAAATGAACCGCAGTCTGCATGTAATTCTTGTTTATATTTTGAGTTATTGGTACTATATAACAAACTTTAGGTGAAAAGTAGGACACTAGTTTTAGATAGGACCCACAGAATTATGGTATTCTCATTACCAGGATTAAGTTAACACTTACATGAATGTTGAAATCGTAAGGCAACAAAGTCGGAAGAAGCTTCCTAAGCTCAAACACCTGAGGGGAGAGAAGAAAAATAAAGTGATGGGATGTAAGCATTAATAACAAGGAGTATTCCATAATGTAGCTACGAGTTTTTCCATTATAAATTCAAAAGCCATACATGCATGCTTTAAATCAAAACCTAATCTATAAATACATATGTAAAAAATCTTGATGAAACTCAAAGATAATAAAGTTCACCTCGCCTGGAGTTTCAAGAAGGGGCTGCTTATCTGTTGAACCAATAATATGCTCGGCAACATGATTTTCTAAATAGGCATACCTGAATAAGGAGAATCATGCCATTATAATGTCATAAAAAACTAAAAGTAAAATCATAACTCTAAGCTAACAAGCAACAAAATCTTAAACTCATTTCCTCTTTGATATTTCATGATCATAATTGATCCCGGGTAACAGTAACACCATTAGAGTGAAGTAAATTACCACAGAGCCAAACAATGCCGAGCTTTAAAGTGTGAAGCAATATTTAAATGTGGATAATATACGGTGACTGGATTCTGGGATAAGGTAGATATATTGAAAAGACAAAAAGAAGAAACCTTCTTTCAAATACAACAAGAGTGGCAGATGCATCAGAGTTCAAGGAATGTTTTGAGTTTGGAGGAAGATAAGCATATGAATCCACCTGCAAATTTACAGAAAAATACTTATTAACTTCTCTTCGTGGTTATATAGGTCATGCCATACATTGATCAAGGTTTGTTCAACCTAGAGAACATCAACATAATTTTAATGACAAATTTTGAATTTATATTACAGCAGCTCCTAAGACATTTGATACAAAGGCCTCAAAAAATATAGGTGACTACTGTATGGTAGTCAACCAGTTTTTATTTCATTACCTATTCAATTAAATAATTTCTTCACCTAACTCAACAAAATTCATGAACAAAACAAGTTTAAGTTGTCCCTAAAACATGAAAAGCAAAACGAATGGAATTACAAGTTAGCACTTAGACCTCTAGTTTGTGACTGATGTCTGACACATCGATGAGAGTCACCGCACCTTGAAGCACAAAAACAAATCTGAATGTGCAAGCACAAGAAAGACAGTTTATCAAATGCAAAGCAAACCTTTAAAATACTAAAAACAGAACTCTAGTTTAAATTTCTTAAAGTGGAAAGTAAAAGAATCCAGACCTTTCAACATCAATCGGAGGCAAGCCCGATTTTGAGTTTTCTGCAGAATAATGAACAAGGATTTTTAAAACAATGAAAAAGTGTAACAGAAACATGATATATAACTTTCAAAACATATTGTTCGCATACTTGTACTAAATCTCTTTCATTGTTATCATCAACCCAAAAATATTAACTCAAAGCCTCAAATACGCAGCACCTGAAACAATAAATTGAATTTGAAGTGACAGAAGTCAGTAAAGTTCTGAACCTCACCTTGCATCTTTGCCAAGAACATAACAAAATGCGATCCCATTGCCGGTGTAATTAGATAAGCACCCATTGTGTTAACCCTGTAACTCCAATAAAATTAAATAATAATAATAATAAAAAAAAAGGCTTGCACTATCACCAGGTTAACAAAAATACAGATTTGAACATACCAATCCGGTAAAGGGCTGAAAACATGACTTTCAGGAGTTATCAAAGCATGGTCCCTTTTGTACACACTGCGAGTGAATCCGGGCAAGTCTAAAAAGAATTGGAGCCAAAATCAGCTTTGGCGAATACCACATGATTTCTATAAGTCATGAAACCCCATATTAATCTTCTTGTTGATAATTAAAACCCAGAACTACATACAACAAAACTCTAAAAATCTATGTTGGAAAAAAAATGAGTACAGAAAAGCCTAGCATAATATTATTTTCTCTACAAACAGATACCAAACCAATCGCCGCAATTAAACACTCCTCCACTTATAAATTCCAAAAAAAATTATCCATTTTCTTAACGAAAAAGGGTGGGACTAACCTTGAAGATGAGAGGGCGCGAGCGTTGGGTTTGTGACTTTCCAATAGAGGGGCCGGTCAGCACTCAAGATTGATGGTGCAGAACAAAACCCTTCTTGGGAAGAAGAGATTTTCAAAATACCTGAAATCAGTTCGACACTAACAACATAAGTACCAGAAACTTCAAATTTTCATTCATTGTCAAAATGAAAAAATGAAAATTTGAGAGGAAAAATCATTAATTTACTCAGAATGGTTAATAGAATGAGGAGAGGGTGGAGTGAAAATGATGATAAAGATTGCATCCTTGCGACGATTGCCGTGGTTTTTTGGCCTCCGGATGTTGCGCCCCTGAGTTTGGGAGTTTCAGATTCACTCGAGTGTTGTGTTTGTCTACTTGTTGTCAGTGGTTTCTGTGTTTGCGCTTTTTGCATATGGGAGCTGAGTCAGCTGGCTTAAATTAGATCAACGGTCTGTTTGATTGATCACATTTTTCATTTGTAGTGTTTGCTAGACAAAATTTTATCGAAAAAATATTTTCTAACTTTTTTTTTTGTAATTGGAAAAAATTCTAGA
Organism: Fraxinus ornus; assembly: GCA_903798235.1. NCBI lineage: Eukaryota > Viridiplantae > Streptophyta > Magnoliopsida > Lamiales > Oleaceae > Fraxinus > Fraxinus ornus. The sequence continues at coordinate 13,452 of CAIGRF010050463.1, forward strand.
CACAATGGTAAAAAAAAGTTTCACTTTTATTGACAATTTTCATACAAAATAAAGCCAAACGAATGGTATTCGGTATGAATTTTTTTTTTTGGTAATTGGAACAAATTCTAGACCCAATAGTAGAAAATATTATCACTTTAATGGACAATTTTCATAAAAAAGAAGTCAAACGGACACAAACTTTCAATATTTTTCATGAAAAATTATATCAATCAAACACAATTAATTACAATTCCTAGCAAAACAATTTCTAGGAAAATCTTTTCCTCGTAAAACATTTTATTTCCACCCATTTTTCACATTTCTATCAAACGGACCCTAACAACCATTCTGAGCACCATATAAGAACCTCAAGGTCTCGAGAATTGTTAAAGAAAATTTAAAAAAAAAATTAGGAAAATAGAGAAAAATGAAACTCACTAATTCATTTAAGGAATTGTGTGTGTATATTATGATTTAATGACAGCCACCAAGTTTGGTGAAGAGAAAGGGTCACACAACCAAGACACCAATTTGGTGAAGATCTAAAGTGCCCATCGAAAAGAAAAAGGAAAGGGAAGAAAGATAAAGAAATGTGGAGAGGGGGAGAAAGATATAGGTGCACATTAATTTGAGTTATTACTATTATGATGCAATATTTTAAGACCATGAGAAATATGTTAGGGATTAAGTTTTGTTGCACATAACCTTGAGCATGTCAATGTTTATGATTTTTCGAAAATATGGAAATATTATAAAGATTATTCTTCATTATATATATTCAATTGTATCAAATTATTTTTCTTAATAGTTCAATGTATGATTATCACATAATTCTTTCTTTTAGATTTACTCGTAATCTTATGAATAAGATATATTACTATGTAACAAGAATACAAGTATGTTATATACAATTAATAATATTCAAAAATAGTATCAGAGCTTCTTTTCATGGGTTAAACTCAAAGTCAAATCGTTTTCCGAAGGTCGGCTACCTTTATGATTTCTTTTAGTTATGCTCGTTCAACCAAGTTTTGTTACTTAGCTTAGGTATCCTCGTCTAGCCATTTCATTAATCTTCTTTTACCTCTTTTTTTTTTCTTTTTTTTTTTTTAGATTTTGTTGTGTTTAAGTCATAATATGTATATGGGCTTTCTTGTTTCTCCGTCTAAAGTTTCTCAAATCAAATACTCAGCTCTGACGATTAGGAAAGGGAAAAATTCATATGTAAAGAGTAATCTTTACCTCAATTCAAAAATAAGGTAAAATAGTTTGAAAATTCAAAAATCGGGTATACATTTAATTAATTAAAAATATTTATTACTTATTAAATAAAGTCACATTTTATGATTAATGGTTACAGATTTATTATTGGTCACATATCATCAAATTTTGGTCACAGATTCATAATTATAAGTTACAAATTTATTTACTGGTCACATATCGTCAAATTTTTTTTTATCACGAGGTCACAGATTTTTACTGGTCACATATCGTCAAATTAATTCGTCAAAGGTTATTACGTGGTCACAGATAAAAAAAATTTAGGTCACATATTATTTTGAGGTCACATATCATTCAAATTACATGTCACATATTACTTTGAGGTCACATATTTTCAAATTTGTTAGTCACGGATTATTTTTCAGTCACAAGGTCAAATTTTTAGGTCGCAGATACCGCAATCACCACCAATCCACAACCACAGCCACCGCCACCTCCATCACAGTCGCCACCACAACTACCATCGCCTCTATCTTCATCTCCACCCCCTCACAACCACCAATCCCATTGAAAAATCCCCAAACCGCCACTGCTACAAATCTTACAAATCCACCAGCCTCTACAAGTCCACCGATTGCAATCGCGGTGTAGCCACGACACTGTCCCTACGACGGCTCTCACACCATCGCAGCGCACACAAAGCCTCCACCACCTCGACGTAACCACCATCACTACCAAAAAATCCATAAACTCGCCGTCGCCACCCCCGCATACTCACATCGTTGCACCACCAATGCGAAAACCACCGCAAAATCATAATCAAAATCGTTGCAAAAAGTCGGAGAAGGGCAACAAAACACCTCAAAACTGTAATCCCGCAGCGGAACCCAAGCAAATGCAACTTCTGGAGAACCACTGGAACGCACGATCTGTGACTAGGAAAAACTAGGTTTCAGCCCATTAATAAAAATCCCTTCCAGTACTTCCTCAGTGATGCTCGTTACCGGCGCTGCCTATGCCTCAAAATTCCTCTTGAATTCGGCGACCAATCCCTCATGTTTTACTGCCAGAAAATTTTCACATATGTTCCCTTCTTGGGTCGGACAGAACCGCAACAGTAACTGCTGCCGGAATTGGTCCCAGTTGCGAAAGGGAGTCTTCGCCTCCACAGAGCAGCGTCGGTCGCGACGCTTCTCCGTGGCGCAGCAGCATCGCGCGACGCGACACTGCTGAACTGAGCAGCGTCGCAGGACGCTGCACCCTGCTGCCAGACGCTGAGAAAGGGAGAGGGAGAGGGAGAAGGGGAGGGGGAGTGAAAGAAGAAGAAGGGAGGAGGGAGGAGGAAAGTAAGGTGGGAATTTTGTGGAGATGAATGAGAGAGGGGATTGAAAATTAGGGTTTTAATTTACCGGATTTTTGATTAAATAAATTGTACATTTGATTTGTGAATTTAGAAACTTAAACTCCTGATTTTTTGTAATTTCCCATTAGGAAATCCACAATTCACATTAAAGTTCCAAATTTGGCAAATATGATTCGCAACGATTTTAGTTGTAAATAATTATGCCCTACTCTCATGTTGGCGCTAAAGCAGAAGAAAATCGTGTTATTCTTCCATCATATTTATTTTCATCACATTGTCTCATCATCCTTGTGGGTCAAGGTTCCTGTTTGATCAACCTTTTTCTCGTTCATCTTTGTGGAGTATTGATACAACCCACGAATTTTCAGAGTACTACTACTAAACATGATTTACCATTAACATGTCTGGTTATTAAAACTCTTTGAGGTTTTGTTCGTTATATTTGTGGGTGTCTCCTTTAAGTTTTGATGATGATTTGGTTAGATTAATAGGTGATAATTCTTCTTTCATACTAGTTTCGAGTTCTTTGTTTGACTTGGTTGACAATTTTGACATATCCTTTGATCATTGGAAGATGGCGATTTGATTGAATCAATTTAAATTTACAATCTCAATTACTCACTTAGGTTGTCATTACACTATATTGAGTATGAAGGGGATGTTGAAGATTGGAATTAATCTCTTGCCCCCAGTGGCTGGCAAGAGAAGCATAATTAAGGTTCACTTGCTACATTTGCATTGGAAAGTTTTTATCATATACACTGAGGGCAAGAGATCAGACATGATATTATATAGATTATTATATATGATATTTTCTCAATTTTGTAGGATTATTTTTAATAGTTGATTGTATGATATCACACAATTTTTCCTTTTAGAGTTATTAGGATTCCTATAAATAAGATCTTCTATATTGTAATAGGGACACAAGTTATATTATATACAATTTATAATTTTCTAATGTAAATAACTTGTCATACGAAATAGCAAGCCCCTATAAACAAGTTTTTTTGCTTTTGGTAGATCGGTTAAAATAAGTATTCCAAAAGGTCTGTTGAGGCTTGGAGCTCGAAGAAAATGCCTCGTATCGCGTCCAAGCAAGAAAAGCGCTCCTATTCGAAAAAAGCATGTACTTCTTTTTTGGTAAGTGATAATTTCTTATTTTTAAGTCTATCTTAACAAAATACTCAACCATTGCTAAAACTTAAAAAAGAAAAAGCCCAATAAAAAATATCCCTAACCCAAATCAATTCTGCTATGCTAACGGGAGAGTTTGACACCCTCCCCGACAGCATGAGGAGGATTTTTTGGCCTTTTTTATTCACATGGGTCCCATATGAGCTTCCACTTCATGTGAGTATATGTCAGCAAGAGTGCTAACTTCTTTTTGGTAAATAAGTTTAATTCAACCTACAAGCATACTTTTTCTGTTGAAAACTTGAAAAAAGTGGCTGAAGTTCCTCAAAATTTTCGAGGTGTACTTTTTTTATTAATTTATTTGTCTAAAAAAATTAAACTAATATTAAAAATAAAGAAATACTTTATTATGCATAGGCTTCGCCTAGACACACCTAAGCTCATAAGGTTTGAGGATTGACATCTACGTTGACGTTTATGCCTTTTAAATTTTATTTTATTTTTAAACTAGTGCTTTCAAATTCGATTGAACTCAAAGACGACTCAACACAAGGCCAAGACACTCAAATTTTAAGAAATTTCATTCCAAATTACTGATGAAACTTTTTTTATGCTAAGAAGTGTTGATACTCCAAAAATGCAGCCCAAAATCAAAGGTCCAAAATAAGAAATCTAGTGAAAAGATCCAAGATGAAGGCCTATATGAATCGATTTGAGGGCCCAAGGTGAGAAGCCTAAATGGGAGGCCTAAGAAAAGGGCTAAATAACCAAAGCCCAAGGTAGGGAAAACGCCATCGCCCAAGCTGACAGAACGTGCAAAGGCTGAACGAATGAAAGTCCATGCAATCGCCCAGAGCAATGAGACGGTTATCGCCCAAACNTCTAAATAATTAAAACAAAATTTAAGATTACCCACAATATTATAAAGTTTATCCCCACTCCAAGCTCAAAGTCATGTAAATACAAGAGAAAAAATTAAAGAATAATACGATCTAGCTAGAGCATTAAGCTAGATAATCAAATTTGATAGGTTCAATTAAATAAATTATGTGACATTATATTTAAATAAACCTACATTTAATGATAAGTAGTTGCCACCTTATAAACTAGTGCATAACACCAATGGTGCTGATTTTTTGTTCAAGAAAGAAATTTTATTGGAACTGTCCATATCCGGAATCTACAAGTTCGAGCCCCGTCACGAATCCAATAAATACATCAATTCATTCCAACCAATTCTCAAAAAATATAAATTTGTAATAACATTACTCAAAAATAGTATTCTAAAAAGTGCACATAGGCGAGGCGCGAGTAGAACTCTTTGCCTTGGCAATAAGCACGAATTAAGCGATGAACAGTTGATCGCTTAATGCGCACTTGGTGAGCTTTATTAATTTTTTTTATTATTATCGTTTTTTTAAAGCATTTTATTTAACTTTAATTTCAAATTTTTAAATAATTTTTTTATTTGTACAAAAGTAAAAATGAAAACTTAAAAATTGAAATTATGAAAAATATTCTAGATTTTGCATTTCAAAAACTTGAAAAAATTGTATAATTAACTAATCATAAGAATTATTAGGTAAATATAATCTTTTATAATTTAAATATTTTTTATGTATTATTTTAATTATTAATATAATTTTTAGAATGATAAAAAATTTAAAATAATATTAAAAACAAGAAAACTCTCGTAAAGTTTGAATCTTGGCAGTCACACTTCACATTTTTTAGAATATTGCTAAAAAATAAAGAATGCAATTAAATAGTCCTAACTTAAAGTGGCCAAGTTGAATATTGCTAAAAAAAAATAAAGAATGCAATTAAATAGTCCTAACTTACCTAAAGTGGCCAAGTTTGGTTCATATGAATCACTCACAAATATAATCTAACCTTCTCCTCCCTCAAATTGATGCATGGATATCACACATGTCTTGAATATTGACGCATATAACATACCACTAGTAATTTCGTGTGTCATTAATTCATTAAGTTGATGAACACTTTTGATGTAGCCTCAATATTTCCATGTCAAGATTATTCTTGATGTAATTCACGTCGATCTCGACATGCTTTTGTTTGATTATGTTGTAGTGGGTTATTTGCTATCTCGATAGCTTTCATGTTATCACAAAAAGAAACATGGGTTTACTTGAACCAAATCTAAACTTACCAAGAAGAGTATTCAACCGAGTAGGTTGTTGCACTGTAAAGTCCAAACTTGTGTATCCCACAATATCATGATGTTCGTGATTCGAAAACAAAATACTTTTGCCTGGATATGATTTTAAATATGTCAATATATAGCTAGGATTGTGCATAAATTGACTCACAACACTCACTTCATATAACAAATAAGTTCTCATAGAAATCAACTTTCCTACTTGTCTTTGATATCTCTCTTTATTCGTAGGAGTTTGATCAATATATATAGATAAGCATGGTTTACCTTTGAGTCTCTGGAAGATCATACGTTGATCAGTAACATATTTCTGCCAAGAAATCTAGTATATATTTATGTTGGGAAAGAAGAAACCCTTATTTAGACTGAGATACTCAATGCCCAAGAAGTATTTTAAAGCATCAAAATCGTTCATTTTGAACTCTTGGGCAAGATAGTTCTAAAGTTTCTCCCTGGTGTTACTACATATAGCAATCATGTCATCAACATAACAATAAGTAGCATGATATCCTCGCCTTCCCTTCCATAAAATAGAATGTGATCTGCCAGCTCATGCTTAAAATCGTACATTTTCATGTAACATTTTAGCCTCCCAAACCAGGCCATTGGTGATTGCTTCAAGCCATACAAAGCCTTCTTCAACTTAACATACCTTCTTGGAGGTGTACGTCTTGTAGGCAGATCCATATACACTTCTTCTATTACATCACTGTGGAGGAAGGCATTAACATCAATTTTCTCTAATGTTCAGTTTAGGTTAGCTGCTAGAGATAATATGACTAAGAGTATGTATCTTGACCGCTGAAGCGAAGTTCTCCTCATAATCTATCCCATGAATCTGTATATAACACTTGGCAACCAGCCTAACTTTATACATATCCGCCGTCCCATCAGATTTGCACTTCACCAAGAACACCCACAATCTTCCTCTCCCAGGTAGCTTGACCATATCCCAAGTATAGTTCTTTTTGGTGAGTATTTATTCCTTCTACTATAGAATACTTTCACTTAGGATCTTCAAAAGCTTGTTGAAAATGACTAGGGACAGACACATAACCGAAGGAAAATTGCTAGGTGAAGCGATCGTAAAAAATATAATTAGATAAGATAGACATCAATAGATGAGAATTTCGAGAATCCCAACCTATCGGGTTTTTTATGATCACGAAGGGGGTATCTCTTACTATGATTCAAGATAAACAGTTTCTGAAGTTGCAGGGCTAGAATTAGAAACGAAACGAGGAGAAATAAGTACCTCATTATCAATCATGGAAGAGTCATCCGGTAGCATGGTAGTATTGTTAAGAGTGAGTATTCAAAGAAAGCCCGATAGTATCATCGGAGTCTGGCATAGGGTGGACAGTAGCACCTTCCTTTCTCCATGTATAACATTTTTGGAACAGTCTAGGTGATCTATCACTCCTAACTTCAATTTTGGACTCGTGCCCTCAGTTTCCCCCCTACCCGTTATCTATAACTTCTCCTCTGAGCACACTTGTTCCTCTTCTTAATGTTTGGTCTCTTTCTGAATAGGAACGAATGACACATCCCCCAAAAGGACTGAATCACAGAATTTAACATCCACAGAGCATAGTATTTTGAGGCTGGTGCCCATCGATTGGATCTCCATATTTAGCCGGCATCGCTTCAACTTAATCATTCCGACAGTATGATATGGTTCCTCGTTAGAAGTTATAACAGTTAAAAAATAGCGGCTCGAGAAGGTATATTATTTGAAAGAACATAAATCAGATAAAGAATTAAAATCTCATTTATATTTCCAAAATGGCTTATAAATTTGTATACAGAATCTTGGCTAGAAATAATTACTATAAAAAAAACTTACAACAGGCAATGCTAAGAAAAGTAGTAATATAGCTGACACCTTACAAAGACCAATACTAGAGATTGTAACATTTCTTTTTCCATATGAACATGGATCAGTACTATTTCTGTCAGTATAACTACATTTTACAACATGAACCACGAAACTGGCACTATATGGTGCTGAAGAACAAATTACCAATCGATGCAATTTCCAACTTAACCTCAAGAAGATGAAAGCTAATTATTCATCTCACAAGTGTAGAGCCCAGATCATTGTATCTTATGTTCTTACGTGCTTCTTCCACGAAGTAGTGCTGTAAAATAAATATGACCAGAAAACAGTGATAGACCATATGAAGTTGGCAGATATTCCTCTTGTTTTATTGCCTCAAAATTGATATATCATCCCTCAATGCACTCCTAAAGTGCCCCATGCATTATGTCAAATATATCATGGTAGCCAGCCTCCATTCCTGGAAATATAAATTATAACCATCAGTGCATCCATAACTGTGGTAGAACAGGAATTTTCAATATATATTAATAGTACAGAAGATGACTTCATTGACTGGAGTATTATATGTGACCTTTTGAAGCAAGAAACACCAGTTTTTCATTTAGGAAGGAGAGAATTCTAATTTCAGCATTTTTGCAACATAGCTACTTTTCCACCTATCTCTACTCTGTCTCGTATTGCTTACCTATGTGGTGAGTATATCATTTCATATGGAGCTAGTCAATCTTAAAAGTCCCTCTGCAAGATTAAAGCTTCATTTATATACATAACTCGAAGATTTCTCAAGGAAATGATATATAGGAAAGCACGGTCATAAATTTCAGAAACCAGTTCTACATTTATTATTTTAAAGCTAGTTGCATAAACGACGTGATGATAAGTTCGATTAACCACTATGTCACATATCATACTTTGTAATCACATATTTGCTAAATTTTCAAGGAAACAAAATAGAGAAAACCATGACCTAAACATTTTCAGTGTTGTTAAGTAGACCAAACTCAATTTGACAGAGAAAGACTCAAGTATATCACAAGACACATGAAGTCCCGGGCTAGGATGAAGTCACACGAGATATAAATTTTACTTTGTCTTTGTCCTCTAGTAGTCTTTGGGTAGGGAAGTTTTACTTTTGCTCTCTTTATCCAGAGGTTAGGCCTAACCCCCTCCTAAGTTTGTACTTTGTACTTTTGTACTTAGGTTATTAATAAAATATGCCACTACATGTGGTTTTAATTAAAATATATATATATATATAGAAACTCCATCAGAATGTTGTTAGATAAGGCACACTGAATATTCAGAGAGCGGAAAGCACTCTAAGAATGCATGACAAACAAGAAATTTCAAAGCCACAAAGCAAGAGTGGAAAAATTACCATGTGAAATGAGAAAGGATTCGATTCTGACAAAGTCATGGCAGAGTCGGGTAGCAGAGAGGGAAGTCACTGATGGCAGCCTAACTAGGCCCTTAATCGGCGAGCAATTAACATGAAACATAAGCCAAATCAGCAAATCTAAATCATTCAGTCCCAAAGAAACGTGCAACAGCTGAATAAAGCTGCCCCTCATCAAATGGTTTAGATACATAATCATCCATTCCACACTTAATGCATTCTTCATTTGTTGCTTGAATCACATCTGCTGTCATAGCTAATATAGGTGTGTGCCAATGAGCCAAATTTTCAGATATATCAACTGATACTTCACCAGAATTAATTTTTTCATTATATTCACTCTCAAGACTGCGGATCTCTCGAGTAGCTTCATACCTGCACGACATAGATCAATTATATTAATTTTTTTTTTTCCTAAAAGATGAAATCAATAGGAACAATTCCGTATCCAGTTTCGTTAGGAAATAAGTAGAAGCATACAGATTCAAGAGCACAATCATCCTATGCCCAAGATCAAATTCAAAACTGGATTACAAATGAAGCACCGTCCAAGGACATTTCTACAATTCTGGCATCTGTACTAAAAGTGCTTCAAAATATTAGCGCATGCCAGGTGTCTAAACCTAAGACCCAGACAAGATGTGTAACTATCTACAAATTTAAGTTTCAAAATAATCCTTGGGCTCATGAGTATATTGCGCAACATTTAAATTACGTATCATTAGGACACATGATGGCTAAGAAACAGGAAAGCTTATTACCCATCCATTCCAGGCATTTGGAGATCCATAAAACAAGCATCAAACTTGTGGGGAGGCTTAAGCAACCCAACAGCTACCTTTCCCCCCTCCACACAGGTAACAAATGCTCCATACTTTTTCAGAGCACCTTCTGCCACTCTTCTGTTCACAGCATTATCATCCACCACCAGAATTTGTTTATCTCTGAGTAGAGTTCTCAGCGTTGATGGTTTAGGCCTTGTATTATGCCCTGTCTTTCCAAATCCAGTAGCTTCTTGGAAGGCAAATGCCAATGCACTTAACCTTAAAGGCCTTTTTATCACATTATCCACTATCCTGTCCAATTTCAGCTCTTTCCTTTGTGAAGAGCTTGTGCAGGTTGCTAACAAGAATATTTTCAGAGGGATCCCAGAATTATTTTTGGAGCCATTTTGTTTGATCGTCTTTAGCAGGTTATGGAACAAAAAGCAAATATCTTTATCCCAACAGTCTTGGTCAACGAGAACCATAGCTAAATTCTCCAACACACTGTAGACAGAATAACTAAGAGCAATTAGCAAAAACAAGGTCAAAGCATAATATCATGGTTCCAACTCTTCTACAATTTAAGCATGCCATAAAGTTATGTTTTTCTTTCTGGAATTTGTAAGAATTATGGCACTCATATTACTGGAGTGCAGCCTTATCATTAAAGGAGTTGAACATAGTTAGTGTAGCAGAGACAATAATATCTACTAAAACACAACTTTGGCACCTCTGCCTGTTAAGGCTCTGTATATTTCTAATCGTTAGCAGGGAAAAGCAACTTATTTAATTTCCATATTTCTTATATAAAAAATGATTATCATATCAGTGACTTCATCATTGTTTTCTTGATTAAGAGGTAGTAACAGGAAGTGGTTAAAAATCTTCTAAATTTATGTAAATAAATCCAATCGGGCAGGACGTATTATAACCCACGCGGCAAGGGTTATACATGAATATATCCTAAAAGGCTTTGATCCCGTTTGGTAGAGATTAAAATCGGATTAAAATTGAAAAATTAGCCGTTATTGTTAACTTCTATTAGACGAGTGGGACCCAATAACGGCTATATTTTCAATTTTAATCGGTACCAAACAGGCCCTTTATTAGGAACATGGGATAGTATAGTTTAATTTTTTTAGCATCCTACATTGCATATTATGGAAATGAGTTTACCTTGTCTTGGAATAGCAGGAAAGATAAGAGTGTGCAGATTCCATACTGAAAGTTATGTCCACGGATATTCCCAGTCTCTTAAGATGGTATCTTGTGACCTCTGCTCTTACTCTTCTTTCATCAATGACCAACGCTTTTAGTCCTCGAAATTCTGGAACAGCTGGATCACATTGCAGCCGCATTGTTTCCAAATAATTGGCTTCTGCTTTTGTGAAGGTCACAGTAAATGAGAAGGTACTGCCAATATCAAGTTCGCTCACAAAACCGATTTCTCCATCCATAAGCTCCACCAAACGCTTGCTGATGCTCAGTCCTATGCCTGTTCCACCATACTTTCGTGATGTTGAACTGTCAGCCTGCATAAAAGGCATAAAAATCCGGCCTTGTGCTTCCAGAGGTATTCCTGCACCAGTATCTTCAACAGTCACTAACAATTTGATTTTTTCAGTTTCCTCTGGTACGCCGTTGAAATTTTTAAAGTTTTTCCAACTTCTCCATCTATCAACTGCCCGAAACCCACTCAACGTATTATAAGAAGCATTTGATCCAACTCGAACAATTGTTAAGCTTTGTCTTAGAACTTCATCCCTCACGTCAAGTGGAAGCATCACTTCATTTGCTAAATGTACAGAGATAAATATGTGCCCCTTGTCTTGGGTGAACTGCATATAAACAGAAGATTGATTAAAAACCTACAAGATGATAATTTATCTTCCAGAAAACAAGTAAAATATCCATGCTGAAAGAGCTTTGGAATTAATCACAGAGTCCCAGAGATTTCAAGGATGTACATTACAATTGGGACCTAATACCAACTAAACCTATCCGCTTGTCAACAAGAGTTTTCTCCCAAATTTTTGAGATACAACTAAATCATTACAAAAGTCTTAATATACTTATGATGAAGTCTGACTTGAAACGTATGGTATAATAGACTAAACTGTTGATAAAATACACAATTTTATCATTTCCCCCTTTCTCCCACTCTACTAAGATGAAAACTTATCTTGCAATTGCCATGCTCCATTGCCAAACAGCTGAAACTCACACCACAGAGGCAGACAATTAGGTGCTAATCCTTCTTCACAACCACATTCACCCTGCTTAAATGCAAACAAGTACTTCGTACACTTCCATATTGATACTTCTAAAGATGAAAACATAGATCAATTTATAAGAGTTTGGTCTTAATAAAGTTGACCTTTTAAGATGAAACCCAAAATCTTAACTTGGTATCAGGGCACATTAAGGTCCAACGAGCAATTTAATCCGACTAAGACTAAAAAAAAATGAGCACGCGGATTTCAAGATTGGTCTGCTCAAGCCTCAAACAAGCCACCATCTTGTAGGGGCATGTTAAGGGATAGAATCCCACATCGAATAAAGATGAAAACATAGACCAATTTATAAGAGTTTGGGCTACTTCTCTTAATAAGGTTGACCGTTTAAGATGGAACCCTAAATTTAACATGTTGGGTTCACCCAATATCGATTTGTTTACAGTTGTTTGGCATAGTCTACGCTGTGCATGAGGGGGGCGTATTAGAGTCCCACATTGGCGGGTGATATTTACACGATCCACTTAATAAGGTGAGGGCATTCCTCCCATAACAAGCCGATTTTGTTAGGTTGAGTTAGGTCCAATATCCTTCCTAACATGGTATCAGAGCCCATTAAGCTCCAACGAGCAATTCGATTCGACCAAAACTCAAAAAATGTCAAAATATAGCCATATGACAAATTTATGCCCTGTCTTATGTTGTACAAGTAGTCATGTGCCTACATACGAAGCCGACTTTAACAAATGAACAGGAACAACAGAGTTTTCATAAACATCCCTAGAAAATGTGCAAGCACACATGTATGCACACACAAACAACCATTTCAGTGCACCAGTTGTCCATGGACAACACAAAGTAAACACACTATTAAAAAGGGTGAGGGTGAGGGTGTGGGAGCGAGGCCATTGTCTTCGACTGGAGAACTCTGTTATAAAAGTAAGAAGAAAAGCATAGAAAACACCTCATTATGTACCAAGGTCAACAATAAGCACAACTAAAGAAAGTGGCACCACATTGATGCATGACACCTTTTTATGCCTTTTCTTTCTTTCATTCTCATGATTTTATGAATTTGTTTTTTCTAAAGATTATAAGAACTTAGCTGAAAAGGGAAATTAATAAACATGAGAAAAAATTTCACACGGGAAAGGGTAAATCATTATTCTTGCTATAAAGGAGTTAAGATAGAGGACAGATTTCAGGGAAGCAAGTGCTCCCATCAAGAAGAGAGCCATTAGGTAAATTTGGCCCATCTATTATTTGAAACCAGAATGAAGGATTATAACCAATGGTACAAACCATAAAAACTTGTCACTGTAAGCGAAAATAATTTTATAGGAAGAACAACCACACATTTCCATACTGTTGTCGAGGACCCATTTATGTCCAATGACTTTTCTTTCTTAAACTCATGAAATTCTACAGAGAGAGAGAGAGAGTCTAACTTTAGTATATTTGGCCTCTTTTATAAACAAAATTGCAAGCAGTGACACTTAGGTATTCGCCTTTTCGGCCCATGAACTTCTTAAAAAGCCAAAGCAATTGGCAAAAAACTTAATAAACAAAAGGTCAGGTTCTAAACTAACCTTAATTGAATTCCCAACAAGATTAGTAATTATCTGCCCAAACCGTTCCTGATCTCCAATGACCACTTCTGGTACCTGATCCGATACATAAACAGCCAACTTCTCTCCCCCAAAAGAACAAAAAACAAAGAAGCAAGAAATGTCAGGTAAAGCCATAATTATGAAGACGGCAGCAGAAAACAGGAAAAAAGAGGAGAGGTGTAACGAATTTGACTTTATACCTCTAATCCCTGTTCCTGAGATTTCCCAGAAGAAAGTGAGAGGACCTTGTCAAGAACAGCTCGCAGATCAAAAGGGACAGCCTCTAACTCAAGCCTGCCTGATTCAATCTTGGCCTGATCCAAAACCTTGTTGATTAATGATATCAGATCTTTTCCACTAGCATGAGCAGTCTGTGCATAGTCCAGTTGTCTGGCATCCAGATTTGTATCCATAAGCATTTGTAGCATACCTGTATTG
>CAIGRF010050463.1:29820-55347 GCA_903798235.1 Fraxinus ornus
TATTTCGATTCCTGAAATTCTAATTAGCAAATTTATTTATATGAGATTCTGTTTGGAGGCTAATAATGAAAGAAAAAGTATTAAGATTGTAAGGATAAAGCATTCTTTTACACCCCCCCCCCCCCCCCCCCCAACACACACACACACACACAGAGAATGAGTGGAAATTAAAATCCGAATATTACCTAAAACTCCATTCATTGGAGTCCTGATTTCATGAGAAACTGTCGCCAGGAACTACAGAGAGAATAATATGTTAAAGAAAGATGGAAAAAGCATTAAAGATCCAAACAAAGACAATAAATGATCAAAATCCTCTACATGACTAAATAAAAGAGATTCATCCAAATTGAACCTGAGATTTTGCTATATCAGCAGCCTCTGCACGATGTTTGAGCTCCATCATCTCTCGGTAGCCACGTTCCACTTTGGCTATTCGGTTAATGGCAGCATGGAAGATATGACCAAGAAGAAAAGTGATAACCAGTACTCCAACAGATGCTGTTATTGCTTGCCAGGGTGGAGGAGGTTTTTGTTTGAACCTGTGACCAAAAGAATAAATAAATTTACTTGGAAGCATGTGACTTGCTAAAAAAAGTTTGATAAATGTGAGATTTCTCAGTTTGCATCTATATGAACTTCAAACGTGACAAATGTCTAACCTGCAATGCATCTCATGCTTCCTAGTTGGATCTCCAAAATCAAGGTTACTAATATGCAATAACCCAGTGTCGATCTCGTCAGTTCCATACATCTTAATCGGTGCCAACTTGTTAGTTGTATCATAAACATTTACAACAATAGTCTGTTTGCTAGCAAGCTGATGTAGAAGCTTAGCAACTAGTGATGGAACATCATAAGAAGCACCTAGATACCTTTTATGGAGCATCAAACATCACAGAAACAAAGAGAAATGAACAATCGAGAATCAGAAAATACAAAGAAAATCATAAAGAACAATACTTTACTCCATATACTATAACAAAAACTGAGTATTTCATTACCCCACGGTAGCATTGATGCGTTGCTCAGGCATAGCATCGGGAGGAAGATGAGTGTTGTACACGGCAAAAGTAAGTACAACACCCAGATGATTGGATTTCAGTAGCTTGAAAGGTGATGTTAGGACTCCCTTTCCAGAAGCTCTAGCCCTCAAGATGTTCTCTCGATCTTCCTAAATGAGAACGATGATAAGACTTAAAACGCATGTGGACAAGTTTTAGCTTTAAATCATGCTGGACTAAAAATTATATTCCAATTCGCTGGTATATTGCAACATAAAGTTCCATATATTTCTATGTAAACCACTTTAAAAATGTGCCACTAATTCTGAGGTTTTTTAATGCACTAGTTAAGTGTAAAACTTCACCGTTGTACTGAAAGCAGGTTCAGGGTTCACCAACAACCAATTGAGTTATAAGTCACCCATAAAGATTCAAACTCGACACAGACAATTATTCTCTGAGAAAGACTTAGGTGAAACCTCTCATCTGAAAATGCCTCAGTTTCCTTTAAGAATTATTTATTTCACATCCCCGCAGACTCAGGCGATATAGGACTCTTTTTCTTTTTCTTATTTGCTTGTACTAATCAAAATGACTAACAGATGCACAGAAGAGTATGAATTCAGAAGAATAAACATTTCTTTAAGAATTACTGATTTCACTTCCTTGAAGCCTTGCACTATAAGCTAATATTTTTGTACTTGTATTAGTCATGATGCTATCAGATCTAGGGGAGTGAAGTCTCTAAACTAGTAATTCGAAGTTAACTATAAATAAAAGAAAGTTGTAAAGCATGGACCTTTCCAGACATCATATCAATAGAGACAATATGAGAGACAGTTTTCTGGGAGAAAATGACAGGTGCATATTCTTCTTGGACTGGTGAAGCGCTAAAGTTCTCTAGGTTACAATCTTGAGCTAAAGTTTGATCCTCTGTTTCCATTTTCTTAATTGCCCATCCTTGATGCAGCTCAAATTCCTCCCTCTCCGAGTGACGAACTCTTAAAGCATAAGCAACGCCACTGGTAAGTGGTCTCTCAAAAGCTGTTCTCTCAGTATAGTCTTCAAAAGTTTTCTGCAGAATTCAAAACATCGGCCAGGCTTATCGTATGACATCAATGAGTACATAGATCAATCAACATAGTGCATATAAGTTTTATGCGAAACTGGTTTTTACTTCCATTTTTTTGGTAAGTATAGACTCAAGGATCATTTTATAAGTGAAAGGTAAAAGGTGATTAGGAAATATTGCATTATTACCTGATCTATAGCTGAAGGCTGCTTTCCGTGGTGAAATGTTGAAACAAGAAGCGCCAATGCATGGACATGGTTCATGCTTACATTAAATTGGTCCTGGAGCATCCGAGCACGTTCATCGCACATACTACCCAGTGTTTCCTTCCTTCTCAAGATTATATCTTCACTCAAGTACCAAAATAACCGAATGGAAAAAACAACACCAGCTAAGACAAATACAATCAACATTTTTTTCCTCCACTTCCCAGTACTTCTGGAGGAACTTCGGGCCTGCTGTAGCAGCTGCATTTGCTGAGCACATGGTGTTTCCTGGATAATTTCATGCTTTTGACTCGAAAACTTTTCATGTAACTTAGGTATGTTGAAGCTTATTATCACTCCGACAAGAATCCACAAGCATATTTTCGCGAGACCAAATGAAATGCTATCACAATAATATGTGGCATGATCATGAAGTTCTTTCGTTTGCAATTCGTTCTGCAGGAAGCCAAAGCCAGGATCAAAGTAAACTTTCTGTATCCTTCTCAAATTTTGTTGAAAAGAACTATACAGCTCATGAAATAAATCAACTGAGGAAATTCAATTAGAGGAGGAATAGATTGCATAAGAATCCACCCCCACATGCAGTATCTAGCTCAGAAGTCAACTTCTAGTAATAGACGATTTAACATTGACAATATAACAAACAAAGAAAAGTCATCAATTCATCCAAAACCAGTAAGCAATCTGATTAACATCTGGTTCTTTAAATAGTTCGAACCCAGTTGAGAAGATGAAACCTTTTCAAAGGGATATATGATATGTGAAGAAAAAGCTCCTCACATCATTATATCCAAGTAATTAATGTTAATTTAAGCATTACAAGCAGTCAGATGCTAACGTTAGGTTTAAAATGTAACTAAGAGCTGCACTACTCGAAGCATGCAGCAAAAAAAAAAAACAAAAAGAGAGAGAGAGAGAGAACTATTTAGTTGTGATGTTAAACATTTTCTCAATGACCAACTAGGAATAAATGATCCTCACAAACGCCAGATGCATATGTAGACTAAGATTAATTGATTATTGGAAAAGATCCCACCTTTCTGTAAAAGAGATGATTAGATGGGATTGATAAAAACCCCAACTGTGAAATGAATGACACAGTCTTGTCTTTTGAAAATGGTAGGCCAACAAATGTTATGCTCTCATCCCTACTTGGGCAATGGGCATTGAATTCTACATGTTTGGCTACCATTTTATGCCACTTCTCTAACGTCTGAGAACCTTGGATCTTGAAACCACATGTGATGTTACAACTTGTAGGCATTTCAAAGCCAGATTCTCTGCAGCATGCCAAAGAAGCAACCTGCAAGAAGGATAGCAAGGAATAAGTACCCAAATAAAATATAAAATAAACTGACATATAAGATCAGTGCACATCGAAGAACTTCCTTCAGTGGGGTCGAGCAATAGCAAGAAATAGTTGTCTGTGGGTAGCAAGATATTCTGTCAGTAGAGTCAATTATGACAGGTAATGTAGATTTGGCAGAAATAATATGTGAAAGGCTAAGGACAACTTTTTTTTACAATCTCGTTTAACGTATACATAATTATAAAATAAATACAGGAGAAATAATATGCAAGGCCAGGTGATTAATAAACGACTTCACAGAAGTTCTTATCAGTCCCCTGAAAACCATCTATTCTTTTTCTTGTCGTAAAACATTCAAAGATTTCAGAATCCTTGATAGTCACAGAGGTTGATTATGCCTTTGATAAAAAAGTGAATTCTTCAGATGTGTCCCAACAAAATAGATCCCACCTCCAACTAAAGGACCCCAAGAAAGGGAAATTATTGAAAATGCGGTGGGAATACTAGAAACTAGAAAGTGATCCCTCAGTTACATTGTTTAGAACTAAAATCAAGGTAAACATATCACCCTGTCCTACATTCTGGTACCATCTGCCCAGTTCATAAAACTTTAGCAGCTCAAACCAAGGCTTGTTGGACATTTTAGTAGGAATAAGATCATAGAATCAATGGAAGATATGTTTTATTAGCCCTCCTTCAAAAGAGACGTTGCTTGTATTATACATATGACCCCGGAATGTCAACTTTGTTTGTCACTTTGGGACTCTGGAAATTGTTTAAAAAACCACTTTAAAATGTTCATGTTCTTTCCACCCTCACTTAGATGTTCAAATAGAGTTGTTACTGTAGTCTTGGGGATTTTCTTGGATCTTTGGCTCATGAGAGGATAGGCAACTGGGATTTGTCTTACCTACATTGTAGTTTGTTCAGTGTTCTAAAAAGAGTAAATCGTTGCTAAGCATGGAAGCGAAACTTTAAGATTTATGAGCTTAAGGCGAGACTTAGGAGTAAAAAAGCATTTTCTTATTTCTAATATTATTTTAAATCATTTAATAATTAAAATAACACGTATAAAAATCTAAAATTATAAAATACTAGATTTATTTAATAATTCCTAACATTAATCAATTATACAATTTTCAAGTTTTCGAAATGCAAAAATTAGAATATTTTTCATAATTTCTTTTTTCAACTAAATAAGTCATACTTAATAGATTTATAGAAACTTCTTACATGCTTTTAGAGTTTGCAGTAAAATAATGAGTTTTAAAATCATAATTACATAATGTAGATAACACCATATTTAAGTCTTACTTAATTATTTAGATAAAGTCATTTTTAACTTTTGTACTGGTAAAATCTTTTAAAAACTTGAATTTAAAGTCAAATGAAATTTTTGAAAAAAATTAAAAAGTTAAAGTCAAATAAAAGACTTTAAAAAAAGGGAAAAAATAAAAAGAAAAAACTAATAAAATCCGTCTAGAGAAGACAAAAGAACATTAGGAAAAAAACTCAACCGTTTAGGAATTGAAAAAAAAAATCGTCTAAANCCCGAGCTTCGAGCCAAGGCGATCTTTTTAGAACACTAAGTTTGCCTACCAAAATTGGTAACTCAACAAAGGCGATTTGGATTGAAGCAAAAAAGATAGTGACTATCAAACAAGTTTAATGTCAAATATTTATATATGCACTTGCTTGATAGTTACTATCTTTTTGCTTCAACCTAAGTCGCATTTGTTGTCCCTATTTATGATCTACATGCTGAGATAAATATTTGCTTAAGTAATGAGAATTAAGTTTGTTGCTGACATAGATCACAGTCAGAGAATTTAAAGGGGACGATTTTGTTATGGTTCATACTTCGTCTTGGCATTATCCTAGAAACACAACTAAAAAATTCCAAACCACTTGACCCATTTCCTATACTTCTTATTAGTTGGACTTGTATCACAGATAATAATAGGCGGTGTTCTCGACAGTGGATTTTTTTTTCGCTGGCCGAATTCGAGCTTTGATGCTCCCTTGTTTGTTTTTGCTGGATTGCCCTACATTCCAGTCCCTCGAGCTCCTTCTGCACACCTGGAGCCAACTGTGCCCTTATGAATGCTTAAGGGGATCATTCAATTGTTTCATCATCTTGAGATATAGTAGATTCCTTATCAGATTGAAAGATTTATGATATTAGAATGGTAGAATAGAAGTTTCGACTTCTTGGTTGGTATATGCCGTAGCAATATTTGCTGTTGCATAGATTGCCACTCTTGTATTTTTTTCAATCAAAAGAACTGAGGGTGTTTTCTTATGTTTTGTACTATTTTAGCTCTTAAGTTAGAAATATTCCTACTAGGGTAATTTTTATTCTTCTTAAGTATTTTACATGTAAATAGGACTAGCATTTTTGAGGAATCAAAAATTGATTTTTTTGATATTCAATATAAGTTGAAATTTCTTTCCTAATTCCTATTTCTCTTCTCTCTCTCTCTCTTTATTGCTCCACATCACAAAATATATCCCCACATTCAAACAACAATCTATCATCAAGACTAGACATAGAATATCAACATGAAAACTACTATTGAACTCACCGTAGCACTACCATATATCAATAAACTCATTGTGGCACTTTCGTTTTATATTGCCCTACTTAAAGATAGCATAGAGCTCGAACAGAGTTGGTAGTTTCACATCACCTATTTGTAGACCGAAAAGGTGAAAACACTATTTCCAGTTTTACATATCAAATTTCTGTGGCGTATTACACTTATTTCTAATATTTGGCCCATATTGCTACAAGATGTGAAGAATGCTAACAAAGTTTTTCTCACAGAAGTTTCAATGATCAAAGTTCAATTTAGACAAACAAATTCAAGTTGTTCAGAACATTTGGATTCACAGTTTCCTATTCTCGGCATTAGAACACGCTTAATGTCAAAAAAATTCCATAATCGCCCTTACTCACCATTGATCCAAGAATTTCTTGAAAGAGAGAGAATTTCCTAAGAAAAATAGGTAATCATCTAAAACATATACTTCAGAACTGGTTAAATTAAAAGAAAAAAATAGATAGAATTCATAGTAATTAAGATCAAAACTCTGATTTTTGAAGCAATTGACTACATACCCGATCTCTTTGGGTGAATAAAGAATCTAAAGCATGAAACTCTTTCTTGCTCACATTGCAATATTCCAGCAAGACTTGAGCTTTAAATTCATTTGAAACTGGAGTCTTCATTCTCCACTCAGAATTACCACCATTCGAGCTAGTCAAGACCCCAAATAACCCACACACAGCAACCATAAGCAATAAAAAGACTACAACTCTCTCCCATTTCCTACCATCTGCTGTTCTGTGAAATGATTCCCAAGCCTTTTTTTGCTTTATGGAGGAACACAACTTTCCATTTGAGCTACAGTTCTTGCAATTTGAAGACATCTGGACTAAAACCCACTTACATATCTTGAGAAACAGGTAAACCCACACACCTTAGAAAAGGTCATAAAAAATCATGCAGAATTTCAAGAAAAACCCTCCATAAGAGAGCCCACAAAGTTAAACTACCTGCTCTTGAGCTCAAAGGCTCATAATTTCAACCAAAAAATGCACTCAAGAAGGAAACCTCCAACAGGAATTGCACAGGGAATTAAAATCTGTCAGTGTCCAGTAGAACAGTAAATTCTGAAGAAAAACATAGCTCCAATTTTTCGCACAGCATGTGAATAAGTAATTCTCTCATTGATGGTATAAAAATCCCATCAAAAACCTTGCTTGATATGGTGAACAACCAGAGGAAGGACAATCATGCCAAACAAACAACCCAGTTATTGATTTGGCAAGCTGTGACGGAATCAACAAAATGGGACAGTCAATACAGGCCCTTTGCTAAATTGGGTTTTCATAGAGAGCCTTCTGGAAGCCAGATATTTTTTTTTTTCTAAAAAGGACAAAAGAAGCAACCAAATTTATCAAGGAGAAGTAATCATAAGGAGGAATTGGATTAAAGAAACCTTGTTGGCTTCGCTACAAATCCAACTGGAATCAATTATCGAAATGTGGGATAAAAGACGTGCCTTTATTTTCCCTCCCTCTCTTTATTGAGCATATGCCTTGTGAAGATTGGTACACTGCGTCGTTATCTAATCATATATGTGGGGGAAGGTTAAGCAAAAGCAAAAAACCAAAAGTTCAATATCAATAACATAAAATGTGAGGGTTTGTTTGAGTTTATTATTTTGAAAGAATGTATTCTGAAATAGTAGACTGTTGGAGAATATGTGGTTGAAAAAGAAAAAAAAAAGTTATTGATGTGATGAAAAATATTATTTTATTATAAAATATGTAGTTGAAAATGAGTAGAAGAAATTTAGCCCCCGTTTGATACCCATTAATTTCTCATTCTCATTCTCGTTCTTCATTTCAAACACACATTCTCCAAATAAAATAATATTAAACACAAATCAAAAAAATTTCATCACTTTTCCACCACACATTCTCACATCAATTACTATCCCAAAATTTTTATTTTCCTCAAAATGGGTTTCAAACGGGGGCTTAATGAAAAAAATAATGTGTACCTAAATGTAAAAAATTGATAAATAAATAAAAAAATTCACTGTTTTGCATTTCTTTTGCTTTTGAAAAATGATGAAAGAGACCCAAACAATTCAGCAGCATTAAAGAATAAAGATGGGTATTTGTTTTTTCCCCACGTTGCTAGTCACAGGACCTATGCTATATATAGCTGCTTATAATCTATCAGTATAGAGAGAAAAGAGTTATAGAGAGAGAGAGAGATGGTTTAAAGGAAGCCAACCTACTGTGTTTGTTTGTTTGTTCAGTTCAGTTCAGACTTCTGAAAGAGAAAAGAGAGTGTGTGATAGGCATCTACGCTTTATATGATACGCCAGTTTAAAAAGGAGAAATTGCAGTGCTAGTCCCCCATCTTTAGATTTTATAGTAAAGCAACCCCTTCCTATTCTTTTAACTCAAGACATCTCAACTTTACAATTTTTAAGCACATTACATGGTACCATATATTTTCAATTAACTCACCACTAAAAATAATAATAATAATAAATTATCCCTATACATGTGCCTTTCTTTTAGTACTGGAATTGTAATATCTAAATGATGTAAATCTGAGTTACAATTCACTATAAAAAGTAAATTTTTTTGCATATTTTGATGCATTCAAGATGAAAACTGGGGTAGCCCCCTTGGCAAAACTTGGACAAGGTTGAGCACATTTTTTCTAATGTTTATAATTGATCAAAATATAATTTATCAACACATTTCGTATGACTCGTAAATATTATTTGCTTACTCACCATTTATTTATATCTATTTATAGTAAAACTGATCAGATATAACGCCCAAACATGTTTCAAAGGTTCTCAATTAAAGATAAATTTATGAGGAAGTAGCATCTCTTTAGGATCTACTTCATCATTTAAAAAATTGATTAATTGATAAAGATACATGTATTTAAGTCGCGCTCAACGGCTCAAGAGAGAAAATTTAATAAGCAGACGGTGACGACATATTGCGCTAATTAGTGAGTTTTTAAGGACAAAGATGCAACTAGGTCAAAGATTGAGGATAAACGTGTTATTTATCAAAAATTAAATGTCGGGAGATAAATAATACATATAGTTAATTTATTAATTGGGGGAACGGGTAGTTGCTAGAATACGCCTAGTGGTAGAGATTCTTATACTGCACTATAATAAGATAATAATTAATGGATGTGGCCATGCATGTCTTCTTTGAACCTTACTCTTTATAAAGTATTAATATTTTAATATGAAAAGACCAAATAAATAATGAATATTAGTATTAGTGATAATTAATAAAACGGTAAGTACATGTTTGGTACACATTAAAATTTTAATTATCATTCTTCTACTCATTTTCAGTCACATATTTTTCAATAAAATAATATTTTTCATCACATCAATAATTTTTCCTTCTTTTTTAACCACACATTCTCTATCGATCTATTATTTCAAAATACATTCTTTCAAAATAATGTGGCTCAAACACGTCCTAAATATAATAATAACTTGCATCAATACCATGATTGGTTTTACCACTACGATAACATCCTTTTTGCTAATCAAGATTAAAGATGTTTTCTTTTTCTTGGCTGTTTGTCCAAACGTCATCTCATCAAGATTATTTCTTGATTTCATATGTGAAAACGAGGTTTATATACCGCTTCAAAATGTAAATCCGTCCAATTTACTCGGAATCGGTAAAGTGAGCTGGCTCTCCGACTTTTCAAGTTCAACTTTAGGAAAATGAAAATCAATTGTTTCGGACATATACTCCCAATCTACATACTTGTTGCTCATTCTTTCTTCATTTTAAGTAGAATTGTGACCGTTGAAGGGGCCCACTAACCTGACATTGTTGACTTCCATCTCACATTAAATTTGAATTCGGTGTCGCAACAGTAAAAAAAAATTATTTTCATTCTCTATAAAATGAGCAGCAAATAGGGGCTAAGATTTCTTTTTCTTTCACTATGACTTTTTCAAACTCATGCAATATTGCATAATGAGTAATGTTATTTAATATTATCGGTATTATAACATCAGTATTAGATAGCACCAAATGTTATTAAATAAAAGATACAATTAAATGAATCACATAATTTCATTGATTTAACACTAGTTCGATCGTTTGATCATTTATCTTTATCTAAGCATCGACTTTTAAAACATTGCTTTATTTTTTATTTTATTTTTTTTTTATACTCGGGTTCCAGGCTTGCGCCTGACTAATCCTGGACCACCTGCTCCGGTGCCTCATCACAGGTGGAGGTAAATCGCGGGTTATGCCCAATCAAGACAGTGTCCATGCAAGCTTTATACTCCTCGCCCCAAGGGAGCCCTCCTGCGCCGGATTTTACAACATCAAGCTGCTCCACCACATGGTTTGGGTATTACAACACTTGGTTGCTCCCTCCGTGATTCAAACCCCCCACCCTGGGGTTTGCAAGCCCAGCCTTGCACTGTCTTTACCATCTCGAATGTGCCCCGGGGCACTAAAACATTGCTTTATTTACGCCTACTTCTCGCTGCCGTAGGTCTTTCATTAACCAAATTATTCGGAGAAAGAATGATTGGGAGGCCAATCAGTGGAGTTACTTTGCTACTTCTTAGATACACTTTTTAGGGGGTTTATACCCATTATCTCTCTCCTCTCTCTAAAATCTTTGATTTTTCTCTCTTCCGTGTTCCCTTTTTCACTTGTTATTTCTTTTCTTTTTTCATGTCTTTTTTTTTTTTTTTTGATAACCGTGAATGTCCAGGCCAATTTGCGTGCATCTCGACTAATTCCACGGAGCCCTGAAGTTTACGGTCGGATACTCACCTCAATGGCCCTGAGGGGACTCAAATTTGGTGACCATTGGGGAGTAAATCCAAGACTTGACCAATTGAACTACACCTCGAAATTTTTTCGTGTCCTTTTTATTCTCATGTAAAATAAAATAAGTTTATGGGTTAAATCCACCAATGGACACCCAACTTTATACTTAGTATCATCGTGATCAATCAATTTGATATTATTTCACCATGACCACCCAATTTTATACTTAGCGTCATCGTGATCACCTAATTTTATATAACATTTCTCCATGATCATTCAACTTCTTTTCACCATTTTCATTAATTTTAAAATAAATATAACGTTTCATCATGGCCAATCAACTTATTATTTTTCTAAGTAACGTTTTTTCTAAAATAAGTTTTTATTTTTATTTTAAAAATATTTTTAAATAATTTTTTAAGGATTTTTTTTTTAAATAACTTCTTATTTATTTTTCCAAGTAAAGTTTTTTAAATAAGTTTTTATTTATTTTATTTTAAAAACAGTTTTTTTAAAATATGTTTTTATTTTATTTTTATTTATTTTTTATATGATGCAAAATTACCATTTTACCCCTCTTAAAAAGATGAAAAGAAGTTGAGTGGTCATAATGAAACGATATATTAAATTGGGTTATCATAGTGAAATAAAACGAAATCAATGGACACTGAGTATAAAATTCAGTGACCATTGATGGATCTAACCCTAAGTTTGTAATTACAAAGTTTACCGTTTCGATATATCGTGTAATAATTCAATACGTTTAATAAACACAATGATTTTTATTTGAAAAGTCACTCTCATAATAATGCATACTCTAGATTTTTTTGTGAATACATAAATGCAGGTAATATTACTGCTCACTGATTAGTGCTTGTTTTACAATATATCCGAATTATTAATCTATAAAATGTTTTCTTTTTAATATCAGCTTCTTAGTAAATTGAGTTGAGAACACAAAATTTGTCAAATGCTGCAAGCATTAAATAAATTTCAAATATTTTGTAATATATTCTGAATTGAATTGGTCTGCACGTTGGTTTTGATGAGGTCAAGTTCCATTAGGATTCACGTAATGCTTAGAATCAACGGTTCTATTAGGATTCACGTAAAGCTTGGTTTAAGGGTAGAATTGTCCTTTTATGTGGCATTTATCGGCAAAAATGGTGAGAATTGTCAATATAAACGATGCGAGAGAATAAATGAAAGGCTTGGATCGATAGATAGGATAAAAATAGAAACAATTGTGCTACATGTACATTGTTCTTTATATCATTTACACTTAGCCACGTGACAACATAACATTGGTCAGTTTAAAAATTAAACATTTTTTTCAATCCTTTTTTGAGAACATATCAAATGTTAAGGAGGATGTACACTCTAAATCATATTTTCACTTGATTTGACCAATAATTAATTTTTCAAAGAAAGTACATCAAATATGTTGCACATTGAAGTCTATTTTAACAATAAAAGTGCATGGAGTTAGAGTAAATATAAAATTTGGCCCAAAAAATATATAAGTTGGAATTAATTATAAAAATATATCGGTATGTATGGATTAAATACAAATAAAGTAGGTCGATGCAATCATCACATAGTGTGTATGTGTGTGTGTATATTTGTAATGACACCGGAAAAGAATATAGGTAATTGGGTCCCACGTAACGTATTGCATGACATATTACAACGTGAATAATGATAATTGAACAGGCTCAAAGTAGGGAAAAGATGGACAGACTTACTCGACCGCACCTGTTTGGATGTTTTAAAAAAACTGTCCAATCATATGTTGAACATGTTTGTGTCACACAATTGTTACCACGTAAAGATACAATTTGTACTCTACTTCGGTTTCAAGAATAAAACAGCCACCATAACAAATTCTTTCTTCTTCTTCTTCATTTTTTTTTTCTTTTAACATAAAAATCCTATGTGATCAAACTAGAGAGAAAAGAATAGTATTTTTCGTTTTGATTTATGTTTAAAATGATAAAATCCTAAAATCATATCACAAAATGAAATTGCACATTTAACTGAATTGATGAAAAAAAATAAAAATAAGATAGGTACATAAAGAATAATGTGAGTATGCACTTAACACAAAAACACATTCTTTTAAAATGTTTGAACAATGAGATATTCATATACTAAGATATGCTTTTTCAAGAATACAAACATTGTACTTTTCAGGAAGTACTAATTGTATGCATAAAGTTGTGCCCTGGGATTAATACTATTTGTTTCCATACTGATGTGTACAAGTTATTATTTCATCATGAGTCAATGCACAATATTCATATGTAAACTTTTACTTTTTCAGGATCAGTACTGTGAGATTCATATTAATATTCTTATAGTTAATAAAGTCGCGTCTCTTCGAGAGCAACAACACGATATTCGAATGGAGCATTGATATCTACAAATTTGTGTTTAATCATGAGGAACAATATTCCTCTAGAATTTATTAGTTTGCATATATAAAGTCGTTTTTTAGAACAACAAAATAATATTTTTTAGGAAGCTGCTACACGTACATAAATTTTCTGCTAGAATACTAACAATAGGGGAGTGGGTGGTTTTTTTTTTTAATATAAAACTCACATGGGGCCATCCCCATGTGAGACAACAATTGAAATTCTGTAAAATAATCCGTAATTTCTTTCATGTACTTCAAGAATTTTCCTATTTTTTAAGAATGTTAATGTCTAGAAATTTCAATTTTTCAGGAACGATAATATATTATTCTTATAAATATTAATATAATGTTGCCTTTTTATTTAATGGAAAACTACAACATAGCATTCTTTAGAAATATTAATAGATTGTAAAATTGTGTTTCTTAGGGAAAATCACAATTATAATAGAGACTTATGTTTAGGATTTGCATACAAATGATAATTTGGTAAAGAATTAAATAATTCTGAAGCGTAATTGAATATTTAAAATCCTTGTATTATATTTACGTACGTATACTAATTTGTATACAATTATACTTTCACAAAAGTATAAGCATAATAACGTTTCTGAAATACCAATATGAATAAAGTCATTCTTTGAAATAACAACCCAAATTTATTTTAGATAAATAATACAATATTTGCATATAATTATTATTATTTACTGACATTGACACATTTATAAAAAAATAAACTTGTATAAAGTTAATTTTTGAGACTAACACAATATTCTAGAGTATTGATTTATGTGAAATATTGATTTCTTCAAGAACAACAAAATAGTATTTTTCTTAAATATTTAGATAGTTGGATTATATTTGTTCGGGAACACCAACAAATATTTGTGTATTTGGTTTGAATATTACTTTCTCAGTTGGCCAAAATTTCGTTTGAGATTCAGGTACTACACAAATTAATGGTAGCTTCGGTACCATTTTCTCAAACTCCCCCATCAATCGCCAACAAAATTCGAATGCAAAACATACTATACACACCTTAAACTTCTTGGTGACATCATCAAAATTACCATAGCCTATTCTTAGCTTTTCTTTTGGGAGGAATTCTTTTTAACTCAATTGGTCATTATTCATGCAGATAACGTATTATAAAATGAAAAAAAAAAAGAATAATATTAGAAGTGTAAAAACTCAAATATATAATTCATTACGACGATGAAGTATTTATAGGGTATCAATGAAAGTAACAATCTGAAAAAAAAAAAAATACATTTTCTAGAGTTACCAAGACTTATCTAAGTATGCTAATATGAAAAAATAATCATAAATTATATTATATTATTTAACCTTTTTTATTTGTTGCTTGGGTCAATTCTTTGAATATTATTGTTTTTTGATAATGTTAAAAACTTAAACTACAACAATGAAACCAACCTGTAAAATCTATGAATAGTTACTAATCACCTTCGTTGTCGTAGTTTTAGCACCTGTTTGAGGTGCATTAATAGCAAACAAAAATAAAATATGTGACCGTTAGTTTCAAAAAATTTGAATTAGTGTGGAATAAAAAGTCAAACTTTGCGGCTCAAACGGTTGGATTTCTCATTTTATTGTCTGAATAATGCACCTCAAACAGGGGCTTATTCACGAATTTCACGAGGAATAATACTACGACGACGCATAAAATCAAGTTTGATTTACATAAAATGCTTGATTTAAGCTTTACAAGAGGTTTAAATACCGTGAAATTAAATTTAATTGTTAAGCCAAGACTGTAATGATACAATGAACCTATTTTTCTTGGCCCATTCGGGAGCTATAATTTTTGCACGAGTGAATAAGTACAATAATTTGCTAAATCTTAAAATTAAAAGAGTACTAGAACAAGTCTCTACACAATTATTTTCATCTTGTCATTCTTTTGACGAAATTAATTCCTGGCCGTAGAGTAGGAACCTGCAAAAGAAAAGAATCTACGAAAATCAAACTATATTCCCTGTAATAGGATCCACACAGAAGGTAAAATAACAAACACAAGTACATTTGGAAGACCATTTCCTCACTATAAAAAAGCATATGTTGAACAGTTGACGAGGAAAGAAAATGTACTTTCCTCCCTTTCTTTCCTGTTTTTTTTCCATCTGTGAAGGAAAAATGAACTCATTTTTTTTTCTTGGTTTCAATATTTCTTTATCCTTGTCCCTTCACCAACCTAGAAACGAGTAACTTGCATGACTAGTCAAAGACGTGAGGAAGTATTTTGGTGTTAAGCAAAGGGTAGTAGCCCAATTCCCATTACCTACTAGTAGAGAACTGAGCTTTTCCAGTGACTGGTAGGCTCATCACGAGTGATCATTCTAGGAAAATACTAAATGAACATAAGGATCTACATAATGGTTGACATAATGGCCACATGTTTCTGTCTGAAACTATAGAATATTTCTCTTAAATAAAGATAGGCATGCCAGATAAAACTTTTTCTAGGAAAATCAATTCCCTGTAAAACGTTTTCTTTCCACCCATTTTCCACCCTTGCAATCAAACGGACCCTTAAATATAGATAGGCATGCCAGGAAACAACTTATGTATAAGTAACATTATTCTAATAGTAGTTGGATTATAGCCACCATGTTACATTTCCTATAATGTGTAGATGGGTTGTCTGGCATTGCGAGCAAGGAATTTTTTTTATGGAAAATGCTTCTTGTACATAACTATTTACGCAATATTTTAAGAAATATCTAAATATAAGTGGAGAAGTTATTTCATTGATGGGATTTTGGTCCAATTAATTCTCACCGTATCATTTGTTAGTAACCATTATATAAATTATTATGTACATGTAGCGCACCCCAATTTTTATAATACTTGATACGAGAAGGAAAACATAGATGATGCAACGTTAAGAGACTAGGTCACTTGTCTACATAATACTCTAAACTAATATTAAAATCAATAAGCTGCGTCACATCGAGAGCTCAATGTAACTAGAAAGAAAAGGAAACAAAATGAAGCGATAAAAAATGTATGTCATCCATCCATCCAACAGAATCACAAAGCAAAGATCTGAACTGTCTCATCCCTCGTCCAATCCTACTTACCAAACCGAGCCTTAAACTTATAACCAACGAAAGAAAAACATTCATCAGAGCTGCACATACACAGTTTGCTGAAGCAGGTCGCTCAAAATAGAATTGAAGTATAAGTAGGAACAAAATTTAACCGGTTCTTGAAACGAGCAGTAGGTATCATCAAAATCACAAATTCGTATTCCTTGTCTTTCACTTCTCCTTTGCATGCTTCAGCCTGACATGACTTATCAATTATTATAACCAAAAAGTCCCTTCTCCTTGCCAGAAAATTGTCACCGAGGGAGGGAAAAGACATTTATGCAAAAGGAGCTCATAAAATTTATCTAAGGTACATGTTTAAGTGATATTATGAATAACATAAATGCACATAATCACTTGCACAGTTGTTCGTTCCAGTTTTTTCTTCCAAATCAAATTCCAAGCAAAAGAAGCAAATTACATCATCTGGTAAGGGTTCCGACAAAAATAGATGGTTCTCCAAAGAAGAACCAAACATTGTTGGCAAAACCCAAGACAAAATGTAAACATGTGTTTGTTCCTTCTTTCTTTTTTCCACAAAAGTAAAAGAAAAATTATGGTACATACATACAAGCCTGAACATGATTTTTCCTTACCCCAGAGGAAACGGTACTTTCCTTTGGGTATCTATATCAAGGTTCCAGCTTCAACGAAACAACCCGGGACTGCCTGCTACGTTTTTCAGATTTGACGAATACTATTGAAAGACAAGATGGGGCCCACCATGGCCGGTGAATCTTTTGCTCCCCTTTCAAGCAAGCCACTATTACCAAGTTCAGAAACAATAAAGATTATCAATTTCAGATCAGAAAGAAAAATAAAAAAAAGGCTGCCAAAATCACTGGAAGAATTGCACTGGAGGTCCCCAAAACTATGCAAGTTGTAGTCTCCAATCTAAGTTGTTGACAAGAGTCATCCACAGCCTTTCAAGTTTATAGCAAATTAATTTTCTATTGACTGTTTTCCATTCAGTTGACCATGAAAAAGGCAATTTTTTTAAAGGGTAATATAGGCAAACATTCAATTGAAATAAAAATAAATAAGAAAAACGAATGATGGAAAGAAAGTACCCACTTCACACCATTTCCCAACCCACTCCCTATCACCGTCAACCTATTCCCCCAAGCCCTCCCGAGCCCAACCCCCACTGCCCCCACATCATTCCCCTTCCATGGTTAATGGATTAGGAGCAACCTAAAAAGTTTTCAAACCCGTAAAAATTTTAAAGGCATGTTTGTTCGTGCTTATGCTAATTTTTTAAGCACCAATATAGTGGCCTAAAAAGAAGCTCCAATTAAGGAGAATAGGATATTGTACATTTTGAATGATGAAGGCTTTAAGCCCTGCTGGCCAGTTTGAAGTCAGTTGTGGGAGGGGAAACAGAGTGGCGGGGTGTGGCGCATTGGGCTGGAGGGGGTCGGCAGAAACGAAGATGATGACAGTTCAGTTATTTTTCTGTTCCTTTTTCTCCTATTTTTTCTTTATGTTTTTATCGACATTAAATGTTTACCTATTGTAACCCTCAAAAAGATACACGTGCCTTTTAAAGTGTTTGGGTTCACTGGGACTTGGTATACATTACAAACTTGAAAGAATGACTATGACTCTTGCCAAAGAACCTAGATCGGGACCAACCCATTACAATTACATAGGTTAGGGACCTCCAGTGCAATTTTCCCTAGATCAATTGTAGCAGATGAAATCCACGCTGAAATAAAGAAATCTAAACTTTGTTCTACTGTTAAACCCAAGAAATGAATGAAAATGATGAAAACAGACAAATATATGTTTGCAATGCTGTTAATACTATTTAGTAATTATAATACTGATAATCATAATACATTCATAACAGATCTCATGAAAGAAGAGCAACAGAGAGATCAAACTCCTAAAAGATTAAGGTGTTAGGCAGCATGGATGGATGGAACAGGCCCACAATGTCAGTAACATCTTTTCTCAAATTAAGCTGTAGATTTACCCTTAAGCTTAAGAATTATTATAAATAGGTATCAGATTACCGCTTCTGATTTTAAGCTAATAAATAAACAAGCCCTACAACAAGGTTCATTAACCTTTTTTTTTTTTTTTTGGTTATAAAGTTCAAAAATAGTATGTTGAAATATATACTCCAAAAATGGATCACTTTCCCCATAAAATTCCCAAACCCCCATTCAATTATTGACTAAAAAACCAAAAAACAACAAAAATGTATTTCTTCAGAAAAAAAGGAAAATGTGAGATAAAAATAGGAATTAATATCCATCTTTAGAGCTATGTCTACTCCCTCGAAACCCCAACTGCCAAATATCAAATCTGATTAAGTGCTTTTTTGGAGGTGTTTTCAAATACTTACAAGCTGGGTTTCCTATGGAATATATGGATAATAAGTGGGTAGTATTTTGGCGGAGGTTGGTGGTGCTGGGGTCGGCAATCTACTAATGGTGGTGGCAGCTGCTGCAAGTGGCGGAACTAGGAGAAGATGGCAAAAGTTCTACTTGCTGTTTTTTCTTTAATTGTAAGAAAGAATTTAAATAAAAGAATCCAGGTTAAACTGTATAATTGTTCATGTCAGAGTCCATTTAAACAAGTGACTGTACAAAATCAGAATGTGAGAGAAAGAGAGACCTTTTATTCGCCTAAGCTCCTTGCACAAGGTTATGAAATCCCCCCATTTCATGTGGCACTTCCTTATGAACCGCAGTATCTGCTCAGTTGTAAACATGGACATCCCTTCTAAATACTCCCCATTAATCCCATTTTCTTTGAAAATTTGGCAATAGCCACCAAGATTGATCTCTTCCAGCCACAAGCCAACATCCTAGGGAAAAAAAAATTCAAAAAGTTGGTAATTTAGCAAATTCCATTTTCAACTAAAGTTTCCTATTTCGTATCCTTAGGTTCCCTCCAATAATATAGAGGCCCATGCATGCTTTTGACATCAATTTTTAAAAGTGACGTTTTAAGTGCGTTACCGGTTCAGCTTTTTCATCCCTCTGTCTTATTTATCAGGAAAAAACTAAAATAATGAAAGTCAAAATGCTATTATGTTTCCTAGAAAAGACTTCAGACAGTACTACACCGAGGGGAACAACTATGGCAATCTTGATAATTTTTAGCAACAAAGTCGATTATGAACACCTAAAGAAAATCAAAAGCAGATCTTTTTTTTTTCAGTTATTATTTTGAAAGGGATTTGAGATGGGCAAGAAATCGGTTACAGTTTGGAGCATTATAAAAACAAATAGAAATCCATGTTATCGAAGGATTTTGTGCGAGTATTCTAGTCAATCATCCACTATTTAAGATGCAAATGGGACTGTTAATACACCTTTGAGGTTGATGAAATTTCTCATGTTTGAGTCTCTGATTGTAAGAAGAATTAGGTTTGTTAGGCACCAAATAATATTTATATTGAAGGGATGGGAAGGGGATTTACTTGCTGGATGGTAAATAAAGAAAAGAGAAGTAGAAGAAAAAGAAAAAGAAAAAGAAGAAGAAGAAGAAAAGCTAGTCATCAAAGAGATCAGTCTGCCTTCAACCGAATCAATTAAAATGTGTTTGATTGGCTTCATTTTTCCACCCAAATTCCTACTTTTGGGGTGTTTGATTGACAATTTTCTTCACGGAAAATATTTTTCAACTTTTGGTCATGTGACCACATTTTCCTCAAAATCAAGGAAAACATTTTTTTAGGGAAAAGTGATTTTTATTTTCCAAATAATTCACTTTCTCTTTGCCTGTGAGTCTTTCACATCTATCACATCTCTCTCATTTATCCACCAATAAAAAAAAGACCAAGTATAATATTTTTTAGGTTGAAAACTAAATCAATCAAACATATTTAATTAATAATTTTCATACAAATAATTTATAAGCAATTGAATTGTCTAGAATTTATTTTCTTTATATACAAATTTCATGCTCGCAATTAAACGCATCTTTACGCTTCAAAAGATCGAGAAAGTTTCTTGAAATTGAATACTTTATTATACCGGGCAAGAACTCAAGCATTTATAAACTTCAAATAATTGTATACTGCACAGCTCCAACAAATTTCCCCCAGTCCAACTTTACCTAGACGCCCTTAAGAAACTCAAAGAATTGAGCTTTTACTCCTTAAAAAACACCATCACAATTCCTTAGTATATCAAAAGAAAAAGACTAATGATAACACCTAAATAATTATTGACTACACTCGGAGATTATTCAAATCCCGAAGTTTACCCTTCCTTAACTTTGCCTTTTCCTTAAGCTTCAAATACACTGCATAAACAACCGAAACCTGCTTTATAGAGTGCGATAGAGCCTAGATGAGTAGAGATGCTTTCACTCGTTTATCACCACTGAACGCTCGTGAATTCAAATGATTCTACAATTAGTATTCCCTATTCTTGGGGATTCTCCTATTAGTTGGTGGGTGTCTAAGGGGCAGGTCTTTCATTCTTTCTGCACCCAGCCCTCTACCCTCAAATCCCTGTGGCCATGTCAAAAGTACACTATTACAGTAAGGGAAAAACACGGAATGGAAATAGTTAATTTGGTACTGGTGGGCCCACAACAGCAACCACTGCAATGGCTAATCTCATAAAACGATGACATAGCACACTAAAAAATTTATTATGACAGTAGATGAACAGTGACAAAATTACTTCTATAACCAGAGTGACTCAAGCAAACATCATCCATCTCAACAGTCGTGACTAATTCACTGAAGGCATTTGACCATTGCCATTAACACCATGAAAATTGTCATGACTATCAAAAGAAAAGGCATTTCCTAAGGTTAAACCTACAAGATTCATATGCATTATAGATGCCAAAATATGGATTCCACCTGAAAAGAACACATCTACTAGATCAATGATATAGATCAAAACACCAATTTTGGTATGTTCCAAAAACCACGTCAATCACATATTAATGCCTGATGCAAGTTTTACATCATTAATTGATCTATGTATGATTTTACTTATATTCTTATGCGTGAATTACTTGATCAATAATTCATCAAGCTATGAATGGTAACGAGCCGAGAAGTGAGTACCATGTAGTAAAATTCAGTAATTTGGTAGAAGGTAAACATACAATTTTACTATTATTGTGATCCTTAATTGAATTGTTAGGTGATTTAATGCATTTAGTTAATACTTATTCAGATTTACACGGATATATAATGAGTTGACTTAACTAAATAGGATTGAATTAAACTCGAGAAATGCAATTTAATTAAATTAGTGAATTCAACTGAATACAAACTTTGAAATTGAACTTGAAAAGCGAGGTTAAAGGAGATAAGGTGAAATCGCGAGTCCTAACATTTTTATTCATCAGATGAAATTTAAAAATCAAGATTGTCCCAGGCACGACGTGGATTAGAGAAATAAAGCTAGAATTCTTAATTTCGTTACTTAATAGCATGGTCCCTGTTGGATTTATATTTCACTAATCAGTATATTACTTGTTGCAGTTCATGCACTTGCAAATTCAGCGAAGGAGTAAATCAAACTTTCACCAAGCATATGTTGGAGTGTTTATAAACCGTTTATAAAAATGAGCCAAACATAGGTGGACTGGAGATTCTACACAAATTGCCCGGTTGAATAGGCATTCCTTCAACCAAAAAAGGGAAATTCCAGGGAAGAAATAAAAATTTCATAAAATACCTGTCCATTGCAACATATTACTCCAAACAATAATGGGAGTTACATCCACTCCCTGGATAACACCTGAATTTCAAAACTGGCACATAATCTACACTAGGGCTACAAACAGCAGTAAAAATTATGAGAATAGATGCACAGTTTGGCAGTCATATTCCATAATATACTATAAAAGACAATTTCTACATCCAATAGAAGTAGAAGTCTAAGGAATTTAACTTCTCTGTGAAAAAGTATAGTGCCTCGTGTATTTTCACAATTTTTCTGTACAAACCAAATAGCAACAATTCATGAAGTAAAAGTCAATTTACCAAATTATACCATTTATTTGAGGAAAATTGAAGAAATTTAATTAATTAATTACCTCAACAGTCCAAATGAAGAAATCAAGAGGCTCTGGCGGCTTCTCTTTATCTTTGCTCATCTCGGGGAAAACCCCTTTTCTCAAGAAATGAAGTTAAATTAGACAATCAACTTGCCTTTCAGATCATAATCATTTTCTAAAACTCCACATAAACAACTTTCTTAATTACCATGCGACCACTGAAGAATTCTAATTTTCTACATTTGATTTGTGCTTCACAGAAAGAGGTGGATCGGGTGGGGGTGGGGTTCGAGAGAGGTGTCCTTTGGCCTACTAAACTGAACCAAAGTGACAATTTGCTTTTGAATTTTCTGTGGTCAAATCAAATGGAAACGGGACCATTTTACTTTGTGCTGAATTATTAGTCCATTTCCATACTGATGGGCCCACTTTTACGTGACATGTTTCCACCAATAGTCGATACATTTTGTGCAAAATTTCAAGTTGGTCATTAATTTTAGTCGATACATTTTTTGCAAAATTTCAAGTTGGTCATTAATTTTTTTCTAGTCACTAAAATTTGTAACGGCTTCAGCATATCGGTTATCAGAACCTTAGTCCCGATGTAACATTTGATGCGGTTCAGGCTGTGAAGGACGATGTTGAGGTTGTTGAAATGGAAATTGATAGTTATGTTGACTTTGTAGATTTTGCTTAAATTTTGAATTGATACTAATCGCCTCAATTAATAAAATTAACTATAATCTAATGTGATTTTTTTAAGTAGACCAAATATCATTCATTCAATTACTAAATGTGCATAAGTTCATGTTTTTGACCGATTCATTATATGTTTTTTATACTTACTAACTTGTCCCAAAAGCTACTACGTGTGTCTTTCTTGAATATGCTCAGTCCTGATATAGATGACATTTTTTACTAGTATATGAAATAATGGCGCTCAATCCACTTGATGAATGTTACGTCACATTGTGTTCGTGTTTGCTTTTGATAAAAATCAAATTTTAGTCATATTTTGATAAAAAATCGATGACGTGTGATACATATTTTATAAAATCCACATCTTTTATCAACTTTTTTACTCCACATTTCATCGATTTTTATCAAAATCTACTAAAAATCCGACTCTCGGGAATTAATGTTGACCCAAAAGTACAGGGGCCTAACAATAAGACTCCAGGCATGTATGATGTATCCCTCCATTGACTGACTGCTGGTTGCAGGGGATTCTTAGAGAAAGAGACTGTAAATGAAGACGAACTATGATGTGTATTTTAGAAGTAGATTGAATTAATTAAGTATGCTGCATATACAAAGGTTGTGCCTGGCTGTTAAGAGTATGTATGAACATACGAAATATTGAAATGGACAGCTCAATAAACAACATTTTTTTATTTCTTTCGTAGGAATAAATCATATAATGCATAAACGTAACTTGGATAGATCCAACGATACACAAGTTAGCATTTGTCTACCATAACCAGAATTTACTTTAATACATGATAAGACGCCGCAAAACGACGATTTGGAAGCTCATGACAAATTGCAACATTAACTGGCACAGAATAAAACCACAAACGAGTTGAACCAAATGAAGCACAGCCTTTTTTCTTAAAGAAAAAACTTGAAAATTGTACTGACCCATGTGCTTAAGTTTGCTTTCAAGGAGACCCAAGTAACATATTTGTTGGAAAAGACCAGCTAACTACAATTATAAAGATACAACATGGGTATTTCCTGGATGTTCTATTAGATTTGTCACCCTCACAACAAATTATTTCTACCGTATGCGGGTTACTGATTATTCACAGCTCATTGTTACCTTTTGTTACCAATGGTAAAAATTTCTCAGAATTCGCTACTTGAATTTAGAGCTTCCGCAGGTCCATTGCTTGTTTTGCTGATGATCCCTTTGCCAAAATACTCAGCAATCACAGAAAATCCATTCTTTGAAGTTCTTACTTGCTGGAAGAATTGATCTTGGTTTTTAGAATTCTGCTCCAAGTTCTTCTTCATTTCTAGAACATCCCTGTACTCAGGAGCGCACTCGGGGCATTCTTTATCATTATCACCAAGGCATCGCTGATGGAATGAATGCATACACATAAAGTGGACAGCAGGAAGGTCAAGGGTGAAAGTGCAAGCTGTATACGTGCTAAGCTGGAAGATTCTTACAGTTGTTCTAAGATCCTGGATTTCTTTTCTCATTGTTGAAGTTTCCTCCTGCAAAATGAAAAGAATAATGCATGTTTTCTTCTCATTGGTTGATGGTAATCAAATACATAATTCCAGGCCCAGGTGGGAAAAAATAATAATAATAAAAAAAAAAAAAAAAGATGAACACACATACAGAGAAATGAGATATTACAGCATCTGCTGAATGAGTATTTTTATGTTATTTGATCATTGCTGTTTACATGGGCCAAGAAAATGAAAAGATTAATATATTTGCTTTGCCAAATAGATCATGAGCTACAAGACCAAACAACTGGGCAGAACCACGAAAACTTCAGGTAGTGATGGGTGTCTATTAATTTTCAAGCATACAACTTCAGGTAGTCTAATTGAGTCTGTTTATCTTTATATAATATCTACAGGATTTGTTTCTTAGCAAGTGCATGATTGCAGATTCACTCAAGCATCATCCATCTTAGATATCTATCAATTCAGTGAATGTCAACAAAATAGTCCGCCAAGCAATTTGATATCACCATGCATGATTATTGTAGCTTATAACCATAATAAAAATGAAGCATGACACATTCAAGATATACTGCAATATGGTAGTAGCCTTAATTTTACTAAAGTGGCAGAAATTTTTTATTTTTAAATAAATAAGGATGACAACACTCTCCCACAGATCCCGACCTAAATACCCAAGATATGTCCAAATGAAAAATTTAGAGAATTTCAAACATATTTAGAAAAGTAGAGGAAATTACACCAAATGTCATTTTGCCATCATGTATGTACCAAAATGTCACATTTTTTAAGAAGTTGCAAGAATGTCAAAATTGAACATTTTTACCCCT
>CAIGRF010050569.1:0-18486 GCA_903798235.1 Fraxinus ornus
CGGTATATGTTGTAAATTCGATATTTAATAAACCGGGATTCGTTCACGAATATTTTATCTAACAAATCCTACTCCTCCCACGGAAAAATACTAGCAATTACAGGACTTGAGACCCAGTCCCGAAGCATAAGTTTTGTAAAGAAAGAGGAGAAAACATGAAAGAACGGGTCTATATCGGGTTTTGCTGGAGGGAACACTTTTGTGGTTTAATGGGCAGTTTCAGAATTGCCCATTAAATGTTCGATGAATCGCTTTAACGTTGATAATATCATAAGAAGAATGCAGACTTATAAAAATGTTTCTTGTATACTGATTTTATAATGGGTCTGTGGATTTTGTTTTTTGGGGTAGAGTGAAATACAATGGAGAAAAGCAAAGAAGAGATTCAACAGCATGTGTTTCTTGATGGTACCTCTTGATTAACCAGAGGAAAACGATAGTATACCTTTGAGTACTGATATCTTTTGTATGCCAAATAAATTTAAGCACGTACATGGTTGGATTGAATGAAAGTGAATTGTTGAAATTACTTTGACAGCATGACAAAGTTACTTGATGAGGAGATTGAAGAGGATGAGACCTTCGGGAATCAAGATACTCTCAAAGAGGTGCAAGGGCACTGTAGTTATTGTAGATGCAATAGTAACCAATGAGATGTTAATGTTCATTTTTCCAATTTTCACTCATCCAGTCTTCCAATTTTATACGTTTTATATCCATTTTCACATCATTTTTTCCCAAAATGCTATAAAAATGGCGTTGTATTAGACTTTGAATAGTTAGGTATTTATTCGCTGCATTATTCTTTCTTCTCGTATCTTAGATTTAAACCCATATATTTAAAATTTTCAAAACTTCATTTTCTTGTTTGTTTCTGTGTATTTGTGTTCGATTCCCCTTTGGTAGATTTTTTTTTTTTTTTTAATTATTTTTTCCGATCTTTGTTCTTTTTTTCTAAAGAACCATAAAAATTACAAAGGAATTGGAGAGTGGTGATGTGTAGTGGTACTACGATCCGTGCTTTAGGCGGTACGGGGTGTTGTTGGCGCCGGAAATCAAGGAGGTTTGCAACTCGTGTTTCTATTTTTTAGTTGTATTTCCTTTCTATTTTTACTTGGAGATGGAGAGTCTTTTCTTCCTTCTATTTTAGCTACCACACATATCCCTACTATATAAAAAGGGTAGTTTCTGGGTACTGTAGATACAATAATATCCAATCCCGTTCTACTGTACAAAATTAGCTTTTTTCCTACTCTTTTCATATTTTCATTTTCTCCCCGTATCCTTATGAGAAGAAAACGACGACGGCTTACCTTCATTCGTGTGAAGACGACGTCGTTTTTTTTTTTTTTAAAAAAAATCTACTATATAAAAAGGGCAGTTTCTGGGTACTGTAGATGCAATAGTATCCAATTCCATTCTACTATACAAAATAAGCTTTTTTTTTTCCTACTCTTTTCATATTTTCCCCGTAACCGTATGAGAAGAAAACGACGATGGCTTACCTTCATTCGTGTGGAGACAACATCTTTTTTAAAAAAAAATATCCTTATGAAAAGAAAACGACAACGGCTTACCTTCATTCGTGTGAAGACGACGTCGTTTTCCAAAAAAAAAAAAAAAAATATTGAGCAGAGACTCTCTCCGCGCAACGAGGAGGAGCTTTCCTTCTTACCTTTATTCTTGTGAAGACGATGTCGTTTTTTTTTTAAAAGAAAAAAGAACAAAAAATTATCCGTATAAGAATAAAACGACGACGACTTACCTTCATTCGTGTGAAGACGATGTCGTTTTTTAAAAAAAAAAAGAAAAGAAAAAAAAAAGAGCATTTCTTCTTCCTATATATTATACATCGTAGAAGGAAAGATTTATTTCTCAACTCTCTAATATCTCTAAACTAAACGCCACCGCCATGAAATTTTGAACCAGAGAACATTACACCATGAAAACCCTCTTAATATTCATGCTTGTAATTTCACTTTTTGTAATTGTAGAATCAAAATGTAATAGTAGAGACAAAACCCTTCTGCAAATTTTCATGCGACCTGGGGTTGAAGCAAGCGGTGATATTAAAATTTACCCATTTTCTTAAAAAATCTATTTACACTTCTTTTATGGTCATTACAAAAATAAAAACATTTACAAAAAGGAGATGGAGGCTAAAAATGATAACTTGGCTGAAAAGATTTCATTTAAGGACACAAGATTGACAATAGAGTGAAATGGAGATTGAGAAAACAAATGATGATGCTGGTGAGTTTAGTGAGGAGTTGTGCTGTACAAGATGAAGGAGAAGAGAAAATGATTGCCATTGAGGAGATTGTGACTCAAGACACTGAAATGGAGACTGAAGTTAATGTGGTTAACTCTAGGAAAGTTTCTGGATGGAAGCGGAAGATAGGAAAGAAATTAAAGACTTTATCAAGTTTTAAGACTGTAGCAAAAGCTTTAGGGAAGAAGCTCGTGAGAGACGATATTTGTTTCACTTGTTTCGATTGTGAGACCTTGTCACGTGTGACCGCATGTGAGAAAAAAATGTATTCACGTGTTTCTCAAAAAAAATTGTTGATTTTTTTTAGGCTTATCAATAATTTTTCCATATGAATTCACGGAGGTTGCCCAAAAGCATATCATTCATCTTATGTTAATAGAGATAAATCATTTTCAAAGCCAAGGGGATATGGAATTGTGGTAAGTGTCGCTTTCTATTTCCGCAAGTGTTCAAATGCATAATTGGAGATAAATAGTGAATGTTATATTTTATATGTTTATTTAATTGGAATAATATTTTGTAAAAACACCTGCAAGTTTCCTTTTGAGTTTTGTAAATGAAGTTTCTATGCGTATAATGAATTTCAAAAATTATAATGTGGATGTGAATGAGTCGGGTTACTTAGTCTTCATATTTAGCTTCTTTTGATATACCATTCACATGATAGGTAATTTGATTTCTCATCGGCTATATAGCAGTGTTATTTCTGTTACTTTTTTTCCAATTTGATCTATGACTTAGCATTTTCACAGTTCAGAGGTTAGGTGTGCAACTATACAATGCGTTAATATTGACTTTCTTCACCGATTACTCATTA
Organism: Fraxinus ornus; assembly: GCA_903798235.1. NCBI lineage: Eukaryota > Viridiplantae > Streptophyta > Magnoliopsida > Lamiales > Oleaceae > Fraxinus > Fraxinus ornus. The sequence goes on from CAIGRF010050569.1 coordinate 3,090, forward strand.
CTTTGTCATGTGATATGTTTGAACTACCGTTTCATCAGTTCTAGACATGTTTTTGATTAGTTCTTGTATTAGAATTAGATTGATTTCGTACTCAATACTAGCAAATAGGTTTAAAACAACTACATGTGTGATTTAGGATCTTTTGAGCCGAGGAACTTGTTTAATCATGTTATATCTATTCCACTTTTAAAGTTTGTATTGTTGCTTAGCTTTTACTCTTTACTTATGGCATAAATTTAGAAACATATAAGTTTGTATAGTTTGGTATGGTTTGCTCGATTGATACATTCCAATTGAAAGTTCACTATTGATCGTGTTAACAAAAGTGAGGCTATTTTTTACTGTGCAAAGTTAAGGTAAGTATGTCATTTCTAGACATTACATAATTAAAAATTCTTTATTCCACTTGCAATTTAATATATGTGCAGTCATATGGAATGATTCACATTATTGTCTTATTATAAGCAAGCTTTGACTATTGAGTGTATATATAGTGCTTCAAACACTTTGTCATAATATGCTTTAAAAGCATGTTAAATTTGGTAAATCATCCTTTTATTTAATTCACTATAATTTAAGAAAAGTTTGCATTTTATTTTCCAAGGTAGTTAACGATGAATTCTCTTATGGAAAGCAAGCTATGGAAGTTTGATCACAATTTTAATTAAATTGCGTGTCTATTGTATTGTGAAAACGCCAATTTGAATTCTGTGTACTGAAGTAACAATAATCTGTTACATTCTTTTATTTGTAGAAGTATCACCCTTAAGACACAATCATTTGAAATCATATAAGGTTCATAACATAGAGGTTGATCTCATGATTTTTTTCCTGATGTCATCTCGCTACTAGAGAAGTTTCTAAATTTTACTAGATGTGCCTTTGTTTGGCAAAACAGTTTTTCCAGTAGAATGTTTTGGTTTTATGTTTAAATTGTGCTATGTGTTTCAAATTCACAAGTACTAGACACTTGTAATAATTTCGACTTTTCAATATAGAGCAATCTACTTAACTCACAGCCTAAAACTAACTTCTCTTTCTTGCTCAAACATGGGTCCTCCAGATTTATTGCTCTATATATTTTGTAAATACTGTATGGTATCCCTTTACAACTTCTTTGCTATGCACTTTCATTTTTCGATACATGCTTTATTATTTAATGAATCAAATACTTCTTACTTATGTAAACTGCAATCTTTATGTATGTCAAACGTTTCTATTATCATGTACTACCATGTTCTACATATACGTGATGTTTTCAATTTTATTTTTGGTGAATTTCTCTATGCAGTAATATCAGTTTTTGAAATAATCACCTTGTTACATGGAGCATTAGAGAGGCAATTATATGCTTCCAAGACTCTTGAATAATCCAATAAATCTTAAACTACTTTTTTTAACATTACAATTTCTACATTAATAAAAACGCAACGAATACAAAATTTGTGCAACGCACGTGTCAACGACTAGTATTATATATAGAGAGAGAGAGAGGGAGGGAGCGAGAGAGGGGGAGAGAGAGATAGACAGAGGGGAAGATGAGGGAGATGAATACGTAGATAGACAGACGATTATATATAGATATATGTGGATAGGGCATAAGGTGTGGGATGTGGACCGAGAATGTTCGGCGCATGTTCAAGTTTTGAGGCTAACATGCGCTTGGAGCATACAATTTGTAGACTATATATTACGCAGTTTTTTTATTTATTTTGTGAAAATAAGCCCTTGTTTAAGCCCATTTTTGGTAAAAATAGATTTTTATATAATGATTTTTTTGGAGGACATGTGATTGAAAAATTAGAAAAAGTTTTAAAATTACATGTAAAATTATTTTATTAAGAGAATATGTGGTTGAGAATTTGTTTGAGTTCCTTTTTTATAATAGTATTACGATGGAGACTGTGTGGTTAAAAAATAATATTTTTTTTTGATTTGCGTGTAATATTATTTTATTAAAGAATGCATGATTGAAATGTGGTCAAATCACTGTTCAAAAATTCATTTTGATAGAAAAAAATGAAGCTCAAATAGGGGCTGAAAATGAGTTCGGAGATAAATGGGGCTCAAACATTTTTTAGAGATGTTGGATGAAAAATTGATAAAAATTTTGAATTTTGTAAAATTATTTAATGAGAGAATATGAGGTTAAAATGAGTTTGAGAAAAAATTAATTTTAAAAAATTTATATCAAATAGAGCATATTATTAAAAGGTTAAAGGGGTGAGAGTAACATCAATAATTGAAGTGTGAGCTGGCAAAGTTTCTTACTGTCTAATAATCGAAACAATAATTAGAATCTTAGATATTGTGCACAAGAAAATAACCTAACAAAATATTAAGGGTATACTTGGTGTAGAATTTTTATAATCAATTTTATAAAATGTTGTTTTTTTGGGAAATGTGTAATTGAAAAGTAGGAAATTTTTTTATAAATTTTCGTGTAAAATTATTTTATTGGAAAAATGTGTGATTAAAAATTTAAATTAATTTATGTCCCCTCCGCTGCACTCTCAAACTGGATTGACTGTTGTTCAGTAATTAGTTCCCAACTATTCATCCAAGATATCTTTTTTTTATATATATTTTTTACTTTTCTCTATCTAAAACTGAAAATTAAGGCGGTGATTTTCTATTGCATGGTTTATCTTCATCATCCGAAGAAGCCAAAGCCAACAATCTGGCTAAGAAGACTTGCGACAATCTCAATACAAAACTTGTAAGCCCTAATTTTCGATTAATTAACTTCATTTTTTGGGGTTTATGTGGCTATTGTTGGGTGAATTCATTTCTCATGTCTTGCTAGGAGACATGAGGGTCAATTCCTCAAATTCCAAGTAATTTGTTTTCTTTATCAAAATCGAGTTTTTGGGTTGCGTTTCACACTACAATGGTTAATAATCAACAATTGATTACATATAATGATGATCAACGTATTAACACTAATTGATCGTGAAGGAATCCATGATTGGGGCAGTTTTTTTTTCTCACAGTGGTGGCCAATAATGCAGGATTGAAATTTTGGAAAATCGACCGAATAATTTTAAAATTTAACGAAAGTACAAAACTAATACATGAATAGTTAAATTTGAAAAAAAGGAAAATTATCAAGAGTCAAATTAAAAATTCTATTCTCAGTGATTCAACATGAATAGGCTCTGATACCAGTTGTTGGGAATACCTTACCATCATAATAATCGTTCATGTTGGATCATCAAGACTTTGTAAATCGAAGTGGAAGCGTACCTAAATCAGACATGGTTATTGCAACGAATGAGTCATACGGTTTTAATCTTCAAGATCAACACGTTGTTTCTTTATTTCTCTCTGATGATGAGAGTAAGAACAGAATGAACAAAACATTTGTGATTCGGAGACCATAACCGTATATATATAATATATACTAACGACACATTAACCTAATTCAACCCATCATGAAATTAGGAACAAACCCGATCTCTATACATAAAAGCTCAATTAGGTTTTAAGTTTCATCAATGCAAAACTCAGGTTTCAAGTTTAAAAAATGCAAAACTCGGGTATTTATTTATTAATTAAAATTATTTTTATTAATTAAATATAATAATATATAATTAATGGTCACAAATACATAATTATATGTCACATATTATCAAATTAACTGATAATAGATTATTTCGATATCACAAATCAAAAACTTTATAGGTCAGTTTATTTCGTTGGTTACAAATCAAAAAAATTATCGGTTACAGTTTATCCATCGGTCACATATTTTCAAATTTTTAATCACAAATTATCAAATTTTAAGGTCGCAATTAACGATTAGTCACAGAGAAGAGAACCAAATAGTTGGTCACATACACCAAAAAACCAACTCCCTATCCACTACCAATACTTGGTCAAAAATTAACCAAATAGTTGTCACAAACACTTTTTATCTCGTTACCATTGCCACAACCACCACCACAACCAACAATAACAACACACACCACATCTGCTCCACAACTGGTCAAACACCACACACTTGCAGTGCTGCCACCACGCCGTCGATACCACCGCACCCATAGCACACCCACCACGACCACCACCACCGCATCCAACCACACACTATCAACACCACCATCAATCAGATCTGAACCCACCACACACCACAACTGGTCAAAACCACTACAACCAGCATCAACACCACCACCACACCCCGACGCAACACCAACTCCACTCCTCCATGGCAGCGTTGAGATGCTGCCGGCATTCACAGCAATGTCGGACGGCAGCGTCGCTACGTTGCCATGTTCATAGGGAGAGAGACGAGGAAGAGAAGAGGGTAAGGAGAGAGAGACGAGGGAGAAGGGAGGAGACGAGAGGGAAATTTGAAATCATATAAGGTTCATAACATAGAGGTTGATCTCATATTTTTTCATGATGTCATCTCATTACTAGAGAAGTTTCTAAATTTTACTAGAACATGCCTTTGTTTGGCTGAACAATTTTTCCAGTAGAATATTTTGGTTTTATGTTTAAATTGTGATGTGTTTCAAATTCACATGTACTAGACACTTGTAATAATTTCGACTGTTCAATATATAGCAATCTACTTAACTCACAGCCTAAAACTAACTTCTCTTTCTTGCTCAAACCTGGGTCCTCCAGATCTATTGCTCTATATATTTTGTAAATGCTGCATGGTATCCCTTTACACAACTTTTTTACTATGCACTTTCATTTTTCGATGCATGTTTTATTACTTAATGAATCAAATATTTCTTACTCATGTAAACTGCAATCTTTATATATGTCAAATGTTTCTATTATCATGCACTACAATGTTTTACATACACGTGATGTTTTCAATTTTATTTTTGGGGAATTTCTCTGTGCGGTAATATCAGTTTTTGAAATAATCACCTTATTAGATGGAGCATTAGCGAGGTAATAATATGCTTCCAAGACTCTTGAATAATCCAATAAATTTTAAACTACTTTTTTTTACCATCTACAATTTCTACACTAATAAAAACACAACAAGTACAAAATTCGTACAATGCACGTATCAACGACTATTAATGGAAAAAAGATTAAGAGTGTGTTTGCCTACTGTTGAAAACAAGTAAAGGTTTCTTCAAACGTTTTTTTTCCAAATATGTTTGGATTACTTATTTTTAATTAATAAGTCAACTCTTATCTCAATCTCAAACTTACGAACATATTTTCAACTTCGACAATAAGAAAATTATTTATTTTTAAATCAAACTACCTTACTGATAAGTAAACTTTTCAAGCGTAGCGAAACATGCTTTAAACCAAGCTCATTCTTGGAACTTGATTGTATCTATATATTCAGCAAAGATCCATGGTATACTGTAGCAAAAAAGATTAAGGTCAGACCTGAATCTACCTTGGGAAGATCAAGGATGTCATTTATTAGTTGAAGAACTAGATTACAAGAAGATATTTGATAATGACGTTTTTACACGTTTATTTCGGTTCACAAATATGGATAATTGTTAATAAATATGTTGAATATAGCTTAAGTCGTTGAAATTTGTGTTTGTATGACAATAATGATGACTGTGGTGGGAATTGGAAGAAAAATAGAGAAAATGGACTAAAATNGAAAAATTGATAAAAATTATGAATTTCTTTGTAAAATTATTTAATGAGAGAATATGAGGTTAAAAATGAGTTTGAGAAAAATTAATTTTAAAAAATTTATATCAACTAGAGCATTATTAAAAGGTTAAAAGGGGTGAGTAACATCAATAATTGAAATGTGAGTTGGCAAAGTTTCTAACTGTCTAATAATCGAAACAATAATTAGATATTGTGCACAGGAAAATAACCTAACAAAATACTTGTGTAGAATTTTTATAATCAATTTTATAAAATGTCATTTTTTTGAGAAATGTGTAATTAAAAAGTAGGGAAAAAATTATAAATTTTCTTGTAAAATTATTTTATTGGAAAAATGTGCAATTAGAAATTAATTTGGAGAAAAAAAAAATTTAAATAATGTGTTCCAAATAGGAGCTAATCCACCTTTCCTTGAAAGAATGGATGGTCATTTACTATTCATTTATGTCCCCTCCATTGCACTCTCAAACTAGATTGACTGTTGTTCAGTAATTAGTTCCCAACTATTCATCCAAAATATCTTCTTTATATATACTTTTTACTTTTCTCTATCTAAAGCTGAAAATTAAGGCTGCGATTTTCTATTGCACGGTTTATCTTCATCATCTGAAGAAGCCAAAGCCAACAATCTGGCTAAGAAGACTCACAACAATCTCAATGCAAAACTTGTAAGCCCTAATTTTCGATTACTTAACTTCATTTTTTGGGGTTTATGTGGATTTTGTTGAGTTAATTCATTTCTCATGTCTTGCTAGGAGAATGAGGGTCAATTCCTCAAATTCCAAGTAATTTGTTTTCTTTATCAAAATCGAGTTTTTCGATTGCGTTTCACACTACAATGGTTGATAATCAACAATTAATTACATATAATGGTGATCAACGTATTAACACTGATTGATCGTGTAGGAATCCATGATTGGAGTAGTTTTGTTTCTCACGGTGGTGGCCAATAATGCAGGACTGAAATTCTGGAAAACCGACCAAATAATTTTAAAATTTAACAAAACTAATACATGAATCGTTAAATTTGAAAAAGGAAAATTATCAAGAGTCATATTAAAATTTCGATTCTCAATGATTCAACATGAATATGTTCTGATACCAGTTGTTGGAAAAACCTTACCATCATAATAATCGTTCATGTTGGATCATCAAGAATTTGTAAATCGAAGTGGAAGCGAACCTGAATCAAACATGGTTATTGCAATGAATGAGTCCTACGGTTTTAATCTTCCAAATCAACACGTTGTTCCTTTATTTCTCTCTGATGATGAGAGTCGGAATAAAATGAACAAAAATACTTGTGATTCGGAGACCATAATCGTATATATATATATACTAACGACACATTAACCTAATTCGACATATCATGAAATTAGGAACAAGCCTGGTCTCTATACATAAAAGCTCAATTAGGTTTTAAGTTTCATCAATGCAAAAATCAGGTTTCAAGTTTAAAAATGCAAAACTTGGATATTTATTTATTAATTAAATATAATAATATATAACTAATGGTCACAAATACATAATTATATGTCCCATATTATCAAATTAATTGGTCACAGATTATTTCGATTTCACAAATAAAAATTTTTATAGGTCAGTTTATTTCATTGGTCACAAATTAAAAAATTTATAGGTCACAGTTTATCCACCGATCACATATTTTCAAAATTTTTATCGCAAATTATCAAATTTCAAGGTCACGATTTAACGATTAGTCACAGAAAACCAAATAGTTGGTCACATATACCAAAAAACCAACCCCTGATCTCGATCCACCACCAATATTTGATCACAAATCAACCAAATAGTTGTGATAAACACTCTTCATCCCGTTGCCACTGCCACAACCACCATCACAACCAACAATAACAACACACACCACATCTGCTCCACAACTGGTCAAACACTACACATTGGCAGTGCTGCCACCGCGCCGCCAATACTATCGCACCCACATCACACACACCCACCACCACCGCATCCAACTACACACTATCAACACCACCACTAATCAGATCTGAACCATCACACACCACAATTGGTCAAAACCACGACAACTAGCATCAACACCACCACCACACCCCGACGCAACACCATCACCACAACTCCACTCCGGATGGCAGCATCGCTACGTTGCCATGTTCATAGGGAGAGAGACGAGGGAGAGAGGGTAAGGGTAAGGAGAGAGAGACGAGGGAGAGAGGAGGAGACGAGAGGGAGGAAGGAATTGATAAAATTAGGGTTATCAATATTATGAGATTTGTGTAATTTTCACATGCTTTAAAACTCAAAATACCGAACCTTATTAGATCACTTTAAGCGGATTTAACCAAAATTGATAGCCTTGAATTTAATACATAATATTTCACATATAAGCCCACATGTTCGATTAAAATCCTCACAATTCATGATCTAAAAAATTGAAACTTCGTGTTTCAAATCTAGTCAAAAAATTGATTATAAAATTTGGGTTAATTCTAAATCTTTATTTTTAATTATAACACACGCTAAATCTAGTAAAGGTCTTGATTTCTTGAATTAAACAAAACTTTTATTTCAAATAATTCTTATTTTGCATTTCAAAAATTCCTACGGGGCTAAGAATCATCCGTTAAAAGGAAAATAAAATAATCTCCAAATAGAATACTGAAATCTACTCGCAATAGAACTAAAAAATTTATGAAGAAAATAATAGAATCTTACTGTTTAACAAAATTGGAATACTAACTCAATTCTAGCAGTAATAAGATTCTTCCCAACTATTCTACTGTCTCAAAACCGACGTTAGTCAGGGGCTAAAACGTTGTCAACTAAGAAGGCGTTAGGGTAGACATTGTTCCATTTAATTCTGATTTTAATAGAATCGAATCATAAACTAATGATTTTTTTGATAATAGAATCAAATGATTTTTACTTTTTTAAAGATATGGAATCAAAGTGGAACCGAACCATTCAGTCCTGGTTTGATTTGGTTCTAATTTCATTTTTAAAATTTTCAAGCTTGCATCATATTCATAAGTTATTACTAATATAAACCTAAATAAAAAAAAAATTCAAATATTTAGTAAGTTTAAGGGCCTGTTTGGTTAGGATTCTCCAATTCTACAGTAAATCAATTCTCGTTTTTCACCCACACATTCTTCAATAAAATAATATTTTACATCACATCAATAATTTTTTCTTCTTTTTCAACAATCAATTCTTATTTTTCAACCACACATTCTTCAATAAAATAATATTTTACATCACATCAATACTTTTTTCTTCTTTTTCAACCACACATTTCCCATCATATCACTATTCAAAATCAATTCTTCCTCCAAAAAATATAAACCAAACAAGCTCTAAATTATCAATCATCAGAATCACAAAAATCCAAACTAAAAAACAAAATATATTCATAGTTTGATCATACAAATCATTTTTCATTCCCATACAAATGATTGTGTAATATATAATGATTCACTAAATTAATTGCAGTAATTTTGATAGCACACCCCATAGTAAATGATGAATTATGCAAAAAAACAAGCAATCATTAACAATTTAATACTCCATGAATGTTTTTGAATTTTCTTCTATTTGTGAAGAATACAAATACTTCATCAAACGCTCAAGGTGAAAAAATAGTTTAAAAGTTTTTCAAGTGACTGGCCAATTCCTTTTTTTTTTTTTTTCGATTTTATTCTCTCCACTGACATGATGAAATGTAGCGCCAACGTGCCACAATGTTGTATAAATTGAAAATGAGTAAAAAAGAAATGATTAAAATGAATACAAAATTAGGATTTCCACTATATATATAAACAAAAAAAAAAAATTTTAAATTTGGTTCTAGTTCTGCTTCTCGATTCTAGAATTAGAACCAAATCAGAACCAAATGGTTTTCGATTCAAAGAATCAAAACTATTAATTCTTTTTTAGAATGGTTCTTTATACTTTTCACAAAGTTAGAGGACCATAATCTAATTATTGTACTGTAAAAACAAAAAAAATGGAAAAAATAAGACACCTTTGACAGGTGGTCACTCCGTCGATCCGTTTGTTGGCAATGATCCGACCCGTTTCCAAAAAAACCCGACCCAGATACCCTAACAGATTGCTTTGACTCTTACGCTCACTGCTTCTGTTTCCTGTTGAAAAATTCGGTAATTTCAAGTTTAGGTTTGCGGGAAAAATCAAGTGCTCGACGGCCCACCGGAATCGGAATTGACACCGTGAATTTTTAATTAATTCACTTAGTGACAGAATCTATGCAAGAGAGGATATTGAACCGTGAAAATTCGGGTTACTGAGGATGAAATTTGGCACAAAGAAGAAAGGCGTGATTTTTTAGCTCTTAAAGGATGTGGTTTTCCTTTTTGAGACCCCGGGATCGATTTTCATTAGATGAACTCAGGTGCTCCCTCTCATTGCCTTCTTGCTTTTTTCTTTTTCTTTTTAATTCATGATGGTTCTTGTGTAATTTATGCATAATTTATTGGCTGGAAGTGAATTTCAGGTTCGTGCCTGTATTTTTAGTGAAATTGACAGCCATCCCGTGAGAATGAATTATTCTTAGTAGTTAGAACTCTAATATGACACAACATTCAGTTTCTTTTTTCTTTTTTCCATCTATTCCCTTCAGGATAAGTCATTTTCTTCATTGCATTAGTAAGAAATACCTATTCTTTAGATAGTTTAGTTGATTGATTAATTGAGTGCCTTAGTGTCCTAAATTTCATTCTATTTGGTCGATTTTCAGGTCAATTTTTTCCCCTTTTTCCATGAGTATTTACCAAAGAATAAATTGAGAGTGAGGTAAGATGCTCTAAATAATATTTCAACAAAGCTAGTGTTTCTGCTATTGTGACCTCTTTTGGAGAGCTTAAGATTGAGAGTTACAGTAGGAGGTTTACCGAAAAATCGAATGATCTGCTAAGAGCCATTGAGTTTGATCGAGAATGCTATTAGCTATTTGCTTTTTGGAAGTTACACAGTCACAACTGACAAGTGTAGAATAAAATATGTTATGGATTGTGACTAGATTTTTAAATAATTGGCTCAGAATATTCTACTTTTTTTTTGATCTGGCAAATATCATCCGTGCCCTCTGCTGATGGCCACACGAGAAGCCATGGAAAACTAGGGGCAAGAGGGAATAGGGGATAGGAAATGAGGATTGGTGACATTTCCATTTTCTTAGACGGGATTTGAATAAATTTTCCATTGTACCTTTCCAGGTGTACATGATGGTTTGATGACTTCACTCTTGAAATATGATTGATCGAGTGAACACTTTTGCTGAATCCTAATAGTATTACTTTCAAGAAAAATAAATTATAGTTATTTTTTATTAGCATAACATGAACAGCCAGAGTTCATCAGTTGTTGATTTGTGTATTCTATTGATCAGTATCCATGTCCCATGAATTTTGTATTTTTAAAAAAGGGAGGTGGTGTTAAGTTGTCTCAGCTGTTTTGCTTGGGAGATGGATTTTAGAACTACCAGTAATGTTCTAAGGTCGATTTTGCCTCTGTCCTTGTATGCTCTCATTCTTCTTCTTGATGTACTCTCTCCTTTTTCATCCTTTAGAATGTGCAAACTTTACTTTCTTCATCTAAATTGAATATCCTAATTTTACTCTGCATAATAGTTACACCTTGAATGGTTGCATGTTGGAAACTGGTGGCAATGTGATGCGGACATCATTGGATACTTTAGAATGTGCAAACTTTACTTGCTTCATCTAAATTGAATATCCTAGTTTTACTCTGCATAATAGTTGCACCTTGAATGGTTGCATGTTGGAAACTGGTGGCAATGGTTTTGGAAATCAACGGAATTTTGTTAACTGTGATTTGGGGTTACCTGTTGATCTCTTTGAAGGTGAATTTTTGGTGGTAGTGGAGGCATTAGCAGCGTTTTCTGTTGCGGTTGCGTTGCCATTGTGCCTTGCGGTGGTCTTTCTTCATCTTTACCTTCTTTCTACTTCTTTCTTTCTTTCCTTCTGTGGTTATTTATATGTTAAAGGTGGGTTTGAAGGTCTTATCTGGCTATGAATTCCATTTTTTCTAATGGTGGTGGTGGTGCAATGGTGGGACAACGGAAGCTTAATTTCCAACCCACAACAACCCCCCCCGCCCAGGCTAACTTTAAAATTGAATTAGCCTACTGGAGTAAGGTTACTTGGAATATGATGCAAGCCAAAGTCTAGGTACAGAACTCGTCTAAGTCAGACTTCAGGAAATGAGGAAGTACATACTAGCCCAATATTGTCCATAGATGATATTGATGTTGATGCTTCGCTGAAAGCGGACTATTTTACAAGGATGGTTTGGGGCAGAAGTTCGAAGAAAACAGACACTTATATGTTACATTTTGAAGAGGAAATACATTTTGAAGAGGAAATGAATACATGCAATATTTTTTAGGGAGGTTTCTAATTTGTTTTAGTATTTCAACGTGCAATGTGATGGTTCAAGTAATGCCGTATTACGTCCTTGATTTAGAATTCCGCTCTGTATAAATCAAAAAAATTTAGGGCATGGCTGATTAATGATACATTTTGAGTTGATCTTTGGTACTGTGTTTACATTGGATGGTTTAATGAAGAACCTTGGCCTGAATTAACTGGCAGATATTTTCGACCCATAGGTGGATTTGAGAAAAAAGGACAGACTTAAGTGATGGTGTACTTATTCCATCACAATGGAGCTGCTGCTTTGTGATATTTTGCTCAGTTCTTATATGTTACGTGCAAGCAAAGAATTTCTGTGAACCGGAAGAGCACATCTCTTGTCTGTTCAATGAATTTGTCATCAGAATCATGTTTGTCTAGTTTAAAGAACTTTCTTATGGACCAAAATTGGGATGCAGTTTAACTTAGAATTGGATAGACTGTGGAATTTAGTGATTATTTGCTCTTAATGATATTTAGGCATTGTTTTTACTGTTGAAATCTGCGTCAAGACAGTAATCCTTGTTGTTTGAATGTGACTGTAATTCTCAATGGGACACAACTATTTATCTTTGAGAATTTTTCTTGATATTTAACGATTCACATGATCAATATTTGTCTTGCATACAGATACCTAACTGATCAACTGATGAAAGTCCAAATTGTAAATGAGGTTAACAAGGTAACTTCTCCTGTTGCCAGCACTTGCACTTCTTCTGCTTGGTTAAATTTATTTTCTGGCATGTTTTGGTGGCATGCATCATATTCTTTTTAATCAGACCTTTTTTATGTTTTGTAGGACTTTGTGATTGAAGCATTGAGATCAATTGCAGAACTGATAACTTATGGAGACCAACATGATGTAGCCTTTTTTGAGTGGGGCACAGTCGCTATCTATCTTTGATACATATATAGACTTATAAGTGGCTTATTTTTTTTTAACTTTTTTATATTTCACGTGGTTCCTGTTCAGGTTTTTTATGGAGAAGCAGGTCTTGGGGGAGTTCGTGCGCATATTAAGAATTAGTAGAACTCTGTTTGTTTCTCTTCAGCTATTACAGACAATGAGCATTATGATCCAAAATTTAAAAAGTGAACATTCCATATGTAAGTTATCATAAAAATGTTGGCGAGAGTGGCATTTTATTTCTCTCCCATTTTTTTTAATAATCTAATACTGTTCTCCTTGGAAATTTTTCAGGTTATATGTTTAGCAATGAACATGTTAACTACCTAATAACTTATGCATTTGACTTCCGGAATGAAGAACTATTGTCTTATTACATATCCTTTCTAAGGTTGTAGCTCTGTTGTTATGTTTTACATTTGCAATCATTTCTGATCTCTTCACGTCTTGATTTGGATTGTTCGCGTTTTGGAATGAGACAGAGCAATAAGTGGAAAGTTGAACAAGGACATGATTTCTCTACTTGTCAAGACTCGTAATGTAAGTTTGTCGATCTATATTTTTTCTCTGGAATACTTTGATATGTTATTATTGATGTCAGCTGTGCTCTCTTTTCTAATGGTATTGATCGCTTTCTTTGGCTGTTAGATACTCATAGACATTCAACATTTGATCTAGACTTTACCCAAACCAACAATTCAATGTAATTTTATTAACTTGTAATAGAAAGTGAAAACCATGACCATAAATACTGTAGCCCTCAATTCCGAGCACAGGACTAAGTGCATTAACTCAAATCAAGACTCATAGTGGGCAATCAGAGGTCCGAGTCCCACAAATATTCATTAACTTAATTCGCGAATTCAGGTACAACGAGTTTTCCAATTATTCTAAAAGAAGCAGGTAGCTTAATAACCAGACCTGCTCAATACCTATAAGAAAATATTTGAAACTCTGAAATTCAGAATATAGAATTATCTCCATGGTCGAACTAAACACTTGAACTCCATCTTCCAAGCTTTCCGAATGAGCTGAAATCCAAATATATGAAATCTATTAGTAATTGAGTGGGCAAAATCAGAGCTTAATAAGTAGATCATAACCTATTTAGTGGAATAGGCTTGACATAACGAATTATTTATGCAAAATGGTTCCAAAAATTTCCAGAATTACTGCTTTTCAATAGTAAAACTTCATAAAATTATTTGGGTAAAAAAATGTGTGACTATAGCTATTTCGGTGCATGAATACATTCAACAGCCCTCAATTAAAACTCAATCTCTCTTTATCTGTTGGTTCCATAGAAAATGTAAATTTGTTTTCTATATTCTGTCAAAGTTTGTTACGACTTACGACCATATATACAGATGAGAATACATAGAAAAAGGAAAACAATCTCCCAAAATCTGCCCCTAAAGCCCTGTCTTAATTACCAGCAAAACAGATCCCAAAGGTCTGTGTTGAAGGCCAGGAAAACTTCCTAAATACATCAATTACTGATTAGCAAATAATCAAACAATTGACTTTCTGTTTCATGTATTTTTTCCGAACTCTTCAATACCTTCTTTACTACTTTTTAATTGATTGAGAAGTTATAAAATATTGTTTTACAAAATCTATTTTTTTTGCTTATCATTGAGACAATTCGAGAAGCTGGTGGGTTAACATCTAGTACCAACCCAAGTAAATTAACGTTGCCAATACTTGATCAGTACTAATTCCCATGCCTCCATTGATTCCTTGAGTTATAAATGTAGTTAAAGAGATACTTATAGAGAATTACTCCATGATCTTGTTTTAACCAGTAATTTAGTTTGTGCATCTTCCCGCCATTTGGAGCTTGGTATCACATGTACTAAATACTTTGGCATAGGTAAATTTAATCAGGCCTCTTGTTTCATTGGAAATAGTTTCTTATCCTTCTGATAAAATTTAAACTCCTGAGCACATCTTTGAACTTCTCACAGGTCAAAGCAAAAAAGAAACTAATCGTTGTGGATAAATTGCATGGATTTGTTGTAGTTATCTGAGTAGGGGGGATAATTTGAACTTTTGGGGGCTTTATCTGCTTAGTGGGAAATTGAGTGGTTCCTGTTTCCTAGGCATTTTTCATGTTGTATTCTCACAAGCGATAATGATGTGACGTGATAAAATTGGTGGAACATGATCAGTACTAAGTAAGAGTCAAGCAATGAGATCAGAGTTGTTTGTTTTGATATGTTCAGATAGTATCCTGGTTTGACTTAAGAGATTCCATGGAGGATGGCATGGAAATGTGAGTATAAGCACAAGATGTAGTGGAGTAACTAAAATTAGTTGACATTGTGAAAAGTGTGGGACTGCTTATAAAATGTGTAAATGAAACTTTTAGAGACTATTTTCCTAGAATAGTAAAGTAAATAGATTTAGTCCTAATTTATTTCCTAATATAGTA
>CAIGRF010050590.1:6080-17612 GCA_903798235.1 Fraxinus ornus
TTTTATTATATGGGGAGAAAAGAAAGGAGAAAGGGGAATTGTGAGAAGCATCACCTTGTATATGTCTATATGATAATTTCATAATATTACACTAAATCCACATAAATTCTATCTTAAATGAAAGTCTTCAAAAGTGTTTTGCGTTCTACAAAAATCTCTAAAAGTATTAAATGAAAATTTAAAAATCTATAAAAACTTCCACAAATTCCATATAAATCTAAAAAAATCCATGAAATCCACATAAGTCATCACTTAAAAAAAGTCTATCAAAGTCTTCAAAAGTCCCTATTGAATATAATCTCCTTAGAATTCTAAAAAAATTGAACATTTCAGTCAGGCACAAAGTAGGCCACCCACTTGACCCTACTCCATTTATCTCAAATCCCCAAGTTTTACGTATTAAACTAAACAACAAGCCCAGGTCTGAAAGCCCTTCATATCTAACAAAATTTCCAAGACTTACAAGAGTAGGAGAAGTTGGTAACCCACTTCACCCCACCTCCACCCCGGATAACTTCCTATATAAATCTAACACATAACAGAACTCTACCATCAAGCACCAAACATTTCCTCATTCCACAGGCATTTTCAGTAACAAATTCAGTCGCTTTACATTCAATGGGACTTCAGAACATGGTTATGATCATAGCCCTTATGCTAGTTACCTTGTTTTCGACCCGTGCCACTGCACAATCAACCGATTGCACCAATGTGCTAATTAGCATGTCACCCTGCCTCAATTACATATCCGGGAACTCATCAACCCCCTCGACAGGATGCTGCACACAGCTCGCCTCTGTGGTTCGGTCCCAGCCACAGTGCTTGTGTCAGGTCCTTAATGGTGGTGGCTCCTCATTGGGACTCAACATAAATCAGACTCAAGCTATGGCCCTGCCGAAGGCTTGTAATGTTCAGACTCCCCCTGTTAGCCAGTGCAATGCTGCTGGTTCACCTGCTGCCTCTCCTGATGCATTGCCAAATTCTCCAAATGCAAACCCTTCAGGTACACAATTTATGCGTGTTTCTGTTCTCTTATGTCGTTGACTTGAAGGAGTCGATAAATAATATGTTTGGTGTAAATCATGCAGATGGTGGATCAAAAACTGTGCCAACGACGGGGGATGGTTCGTCTGATGCAACTTCCACCAAGTTGGGAGCTTCTCTGCTCTTCTTCCTTCTGTTCATAGCATCATATATGTCCACCTGATTTTTCACGAAGTCTACAGGCCTTTCGCTAAGTCCTATATATACAATCTTTCTTATTTCTTAGTTGGAATTCCTCTAGAGTTGGCAAGTCATTGTATTATTCATTCAATTATGACCCTTTTTGGAGGTCCATCTGATACTGTATGGTCGAAGAGACTTTATGTCATCTTCTCATTATAATAAAGTTGATTCATCTCATTTAGTATAACTATGGAATATTCAAACTATCACACAGCACCGAGCCATCACAGATAACTAGAGAATTACCAAAAAAAAAAAAAAATTAATATTAACTCCGAAGAAAACTATTGTAAAAATATAATAAATATTTCCCGGAAAAACTTCAAAATTACACAAAAGAGGATGAGACACTTGTTTGTACATGAAGCAAGTCAACATGATAACTGAAAAAGTTCTAAAAAAAGTATTACCATGATCTGGGAGACTATGAAAATACGGTTCAATATGCAAAACCAATTCTCTGCATATAGTACATAGTAAATATCACATAGCTTCTTCACTACCAGTCGGAAGACTGCCCACATTACACGAGGTTACAATCAACCCCTGCACCTTTTGCATCAGCAAAGCAAAAATGTCAATACAATTTAGTCGTGCAGGCAGAGGCAAAAATGTCTGCATTAGCAAGAAAAAATGTTGATGCAAAAGAGAAGTGAAGACAGGTAAGATCTCAGTTTCTAACAACACATGGTCACAATTAAATTGAAAGCCACCATGACAGAATAGAGAAAATTTTCTTCACAAGTTACAATCCAAATTTAGTCACAATAGTACAGAGAAAATTTAGTCTCAAATGAAGCATACAGGAGGAATATAAGGATTGAGAAGAAAGATCAAAGAAGAATTAAAAGATTGGCTGAATGCCCTCTTATGAGAGGAAGATAAATATGCTAAACAAAATCTAAAATAAACAACAGAAGTGATCTATGTCAACTCTACCAATTAAAACCAAAAGAAATATGTGTATTACGATAGAATTGACAGTATGCAGAACTCATCCAGGAAAAAGGAAACAAACTTAAGAAATGATGAGATATAAGGAATCCTGATGGAAAGAGAAAAGATATTGTTACATTTTCCTCATCAAAAAGTTATTTTGATGCACAGGTTAGAATGGAGCAGAAAGGAACGCCCAAAAAATTGAGTATAAAAGAGAGAAAAGTACAGCCAAGGTCCCCCCAACATATGCGTAACGTAGTATTTAGGGAAAGCAATATTTACCAGCCAATTTCTGATGTGAAGATGTCTATCTAACCTCCAGCAACTATGATTATGATTGGGCCGTGAACAAGAGCGCGAGGATTAGACAGTGGGCTAGAGTGCAGCAGAATTTATCCTTAAAATTGATTAGCTTGTATTAACCTGATAGTTTGTTATCCAATTAGTATGGGAGGGGGTTAATATGGAAACTTCTCGAATACATATTATAGTTAGAATTAAAGGGAAGGTAGTCTCATTAGAAGGCAGGAAGAAATTGGGGTGTCAACTGGGAGAGAGTCAAGCCTCACATAATATCTTGTGATTCCTTTACTGCTCAGCATTCACAATTATAGCTAGACCATTATCGTATGTACAAATTTCAATGACCATTCATTGCTGTTTCATTTGCATTCACAAATTACAAACACTGGGATTCTATGAGACTACAAGGTCTTTTTCTCCTTTACCTGGCAGTCCCACACCTATATTCTTGTCATGTTGTGTCTGGCAGGTACCATGATGGCAAAGTGGATATGTAAGAGTTCACGTAGCAACATTAATTGAGCGACTTCGAGCAATAAGTTGGCAGCATATATATATGTATACACACTCAACTAGGCTATGCTAACCATATAACTTTTTAGATAGGATGGATGGATATATAGACCAGAAAACCTTCTAAAAGGAAGCTAACCCAACAAATCTAAAGCAATGTATACATATTTCTGAACGATGTTAACAAGCAACAAATATTTGATTGTTGTTCTCAAGCAAGATCAACGACAATATCTTAAATAACAAACTCAACAAGAAGAAGAATGATTCCATCGAACAAAATCATCAATTTATGGATCCTCCACCAGCATAGTAGCATGTCAATGGAAACCGACTTCACCCGAAAGGATCCTCTCTACCTCTTCTCGCTGCTAAATCAGTATCAATGTCTTCAGTTACAAGTAACCAACTTTCTTGAACCTTAATACACGACTAACTAATGCTCATATGTTACAAGAGAAATAATTCTAAAATCAAAAGCAAAGAATTGTTCAAGATTTGAGATAAAATAAGTCTCTGGATGAACAGAATGAAATATGCAGTCATTTAACAGGTCACTTTTTTCTCCACACAGCATTCAAGGTTATCGCTTATCAATACCCAAATCACCAGCATACCACCTATGAAACTCTGTCAAATTAAAAAGAAAATGTATTATTTTCAATCTTGTAATCTAAAAAGTTATAATTGATCTCCCTTAGTTTATTCAAACACCACCTTAAACCTTGTCTAACGCACACAGCTCGATCAATACAGTTCACAATTGTCAAAAGTCAGCATCCATTTTCTTGCAATTTCTAAAAGAGATATTAATGATAAGCCCCTGTTTGATCCGGATTAAAATCAGATTGTGATATTTTGAATTTGGAGAAATCTCATTAAGGGCGTGTTCGGTAGAGATTAAAATCAGATTAAAATTGAAAAACTAGCCGTTATTATTGACTTTTATTAGACGAGTGGGATCCAATAATGGCTATATTTTCAATTTTAATTGGATTTTAAGCACGATCGAATACGCCCTAAATATTATGCAAAAAGGCAATCCAATAAATTTCCAACCCTCTTTTGCCATAACCCACAAAGAGCATCAGCAGAAAGATCTTTATAGTTGGGGGTAATTTGGGGAATCAAACAACAATTTGTCGATGGGATGGAAGAAGAATTCAACACTGTCATCATTTTTCTGCCAAACAAATGTAATTTATTCTTCAGGGCCCACCAATTTCAAGCAAAAAATTGCTTTTCCTTAAATAATCGAGATCAAACAAAAGCTAAGTATAATGTACACTACCAATACATCCTCAGGATTAAATATACATTTTAAACAAGTAGTTATCTACCAGAACAAGGGAAAAAATTTAAAATATATGTTATATCATGCAATAATCCCTGGACTGCCATTTCTGGATCTCCATACCATGGACATAAATTTGTTAGCTTGAATAGCAACTGGAATATTTTACCCACACAGCAAAAATTAAACTATCTCTGGAAGACATTTTGGCTCACCTCAACGAGATCGAGACCGCATAAATTCTTCAAGTTTATCCCACACCTCAAGTGCCGCAGCTCTGTCTTGGTGCCGTTTGTTTTTACTAATCTGTACAGAATAATAAACACACAACTAGATGGGAATCAAAATTAATTACCCGGACCGCAGCAAACAGTGTCCAGGGCTGGACCGTGGTCAACCACGGTCAACACTTAACTAACATAGAAATTTTGAAAGAAAAATAGATATAAACCATGCTCAACAACAAAAAAATGCTGACCGAAATGATCTTAACATTCCACTGCTTCACAGTTTTTGCTGATTCCACGCTGTCATCCTCGAAACGCATGTAAAACCCAAGAACTGATATAGAAATCCACATATACATCATTAGTGAGAAAAAATTCCCTTTCTGAGTGGTATAATTTTCTATCACTGTAATACCAGTATTTATGCATGTCAGGCATATCAATTTTGCTAATCTTAAGCAAATTGCATATATTAATTAACTAGGACCATGAATTATATACCAAAGTTGGCTTTAATTATCAGTGACCACATCACTCAGTATAATCAGTGTCAAATTAACAGTGCGTGACTTCCTATAAGAAATATTAATCTGAAATCCCTCGTCTTTTCTCTAAAACATAATTGCCTATATAGAAATTCATTTTGAGGCAACAAAAGTTGTTTCAACAATGCAATTGAAGCCCTCCAAGAAAGATAAAATAGGTTCTATCGAATGTTCCAAATCTTTCTCATAGGGTGAGAACATAACCACAAAAGGCATAGTCGTGAGTGGCAAAAACCACAATGTAAATAAGATATCTGAACCCAATCCAAATTTAACTAACTCAATTACGAACAATAAAATTCCTGCACGAAACTTACTCTTGTTAAAGATCTCGACATGGTCCTTAAAAGGCCAGTCCTTGAACTGCCACTCCTTTCCGAGAACAAAAACTGCAACCACACGATCCCAATCCTCACTCTTCAGCGCGGATGGCTTGTCCCTCACCTCGTATGCTGTCACCACCCGATCCCTACTAAACTTCTTCTGCACCGTCACGCAATCAGGCTTCCCGCCCTTTACCTGCTTAACCTTCACATCCGTTGGTATAAACACCCCATCCTCCAAAAATTCTTTCACATTATATATTGTGATCAAAGTGGAGAAAGCACTGGGAACCAGAATAATTGGAACCCCTTCCCCAATCTTCCGCATCTTTGTGTTCTCTTCTCCTAATCCCAACCCCCTGCTCTCAATTCTGTTCTTCGCAACAATATTATCCTTCCTCTGCAACCCCTCCATTCTTTGCCTTTCTTCATCCCGTTTCATTGCAGAAGTCAAAACGCTATAAAAATCCCGGCCCTTAGAAACCAACATTCCCTGCCTGTCTTTGATAGGCTTCTCCCTGGCCCTAATTAGTTCTATCGAGTTCTTCTCATTCACTAAACCATCTAGTGTAGCAAATTCATTCCCATCAAGTTCCAGATTACGATCTACATTAACAGGAGCGACGTGGGGAATATTCGGGAAATCGAGGGGGAGGATGGAGTCAGAAGACTTAATTTTTCCGGTGAGGTAATCAAGGAGGGCTTTCCGGTCGGGGAGCGTGACAGGGGGGATGCGGAGGGCGCGTGCATTCTGCATGTAATCTACGTGCTTCAGGTGGTAGTTGGTGATGAAGTAGATTAGGGTTTCAAGCGTATAGCGCGAGCCGTGCTTGGAGCGGTATGCAGTCTCGATTGCAGCCGGAAAGGAGTAGTCGGTGCCGAATCGGTAATCGTCATTGACCCGCACAATCTTGTCAAGGGCGTTCCGAATTGTGTACTCCCGGAGAAGCGTCAGCGGGTCCATCACAGAATTGATGGTTCCTAAAAAACGGAGTCGGCGAGCGGTGGCGGAGGAGAAATGTGAATTGAAGGTGTGTGGCGGTGTAATTATCAGGTTTTTAACAGTCTAAGTTTGTGAATATGTGAATTGGGCATTGATTTTGAGAGGAAAAATGGGTGCAATTGAAATTGAAGGCGCAGTGTGTCGTGGGTTTATGTGTGTATTGGCCACCCTACTGATGGTGATTGAGGAGCGGAGCGGGCAGCGGGACGGGGGTTGTTGCGGGCCTGCGGCGCGGGTTTTAAGGCACAATCGATTAAATAGTTTAGGGGTTGCTGTGCGGGTTTTTAAGTGCAAATCGAATACTACAAACCATTTTGCTTGGTTCTAATCATATCGAGTTTTTGATACACTTGTTTGGATCTAAAAATATAGATATTTAATAATTTTTCTAACAGCTGTAACATAATTTATTGTATATTTTATTTATTAGGTGAAACTCGGTGAAAGAAAAAAAAGCAACAATTGGTGAAAAAATGTAAGATCCAAAGTTTGAGGATTAAATGTATATACTCAAAACTTGTGTTGAATCTCACGATAAAGATCCGAGAATGCTAGTCAATTGGACACATTTAGAAGTCAAAAATGTGTGAAACGTGATCAAAACATGGACACAAATCAATTTTCAACCCCACAAGTATGTTTCATATTTTAGCTCAAGATTAAAACTCATTTTTGACCTAATAAACGTTTGAATTGAAAAAAAACTACTTATAGCAAAGTTATAGCATTTAAGTTATTTTTACAACCTAATTTGAATCGCCCGAATCGGATATTAGGAAAGAAAGTTATAATAAAAATACTAAAGGAATTGCAGTGGAGATTTTCACCCGAAAGGTAGTGCTACGGAAGTGCGGTGCAGATTTTCACCCGAACTGTAGCGGTGCGCAAATCACACAATGTATAGTTGCTACGCTTAGGCACCGCCTGAGTGTATTTAGGGCACATTTTAGGCCCGTTTTGAAATCCATAAAACCTTACATTCAACATAAACGCTGGGTATATACAAGTTTTTGACACTTTTGAGAGAGTTTCATATAATTTAGGAAGAGAAATACAAATAATCATCAAGATCAAGGAGCAAAACTAGGATTTGAAAAACTTTTGATGTTGAAGAAGATTTTTGGTGTAAGATCCAATTATTTTCATGATCAAGATTTCAAAACCTGGTTATGAACTCTAAATTTTTTGTATTTTTTTTTATTATTATGAGTAGATAAATTCATAGATAGGGCGAACAATGCAATCTATGTGTGACTCTTTAATTTTATTTAATTCAAAATTCTAATTCTTTATATGCATATGTGCTGATTTTATTTATGAATAATGTTTTGAATTCTTTAGTCAATTATTCAATAATTTTGTGAATCTAATTAGATTCATTCCACATATTAAAATTTAGTAATTTAGTATAACGTGTAGAGATATCTATATTAATTATTGCGGTTATTAGATAAATTTTTAGAACTAATATTTCGTTTAAATAAGATTAATTTACATTGAGTTATGAAATTGAATTAGCTAAATAGACTCAATGAGAATTCGAGAGGGATAAACTGAATACTTTAAAAATAATCGACCGAACACTACAATAATAATAATTCTTAATTAGAAAATTAAAGGGAATCCATAGGTAAAATTGTAAGTTTTAGTATCCACATTCACACTTTTAAACTCAAATTCGATAAATTGTGCACGTTAGATAATTTTGTTAAGTTAGAATAATTTAGACATCAATCACAAACCTTATTATTTGTTTTTGATTAAATTAAAGATGTGAATAATTTAACCAATTGTTAGATAATAATCATTGTGGGAACGATATCCGGACTTATTGATCCATTATATTACTTGTTACGATTCGTACACATGTGGAGTACAAAAATTGACAAGAAGTTTTTTGGCGCCATACTTAAATTAATTGATTCTTATCCATGTGAAACTGTGGATATATTACATACTTAAATTAAATCATATTGCGAGTCAAGACTGTGGATATGTTACATACTTAAATTAATTGATTCTTATCCAGGTAAAACTTGATACTATTTGCGCACATGAATTAAGTTCAGCGTCATAAAGTAATGGGTTGATTCATATCCTTGATAGATTGAAATAGTAGAACTCAGATGCTAAACTCAAAAATTACTACAATATACATCTTTCTACCAAATTTAGATCAGTTTGTGGGTGATTTTATTGTTGTAGGGAGATAGGGATATGGATGGAGATTCCATGTGTGTAAATTTTTGTATGAGTTGTCAAAGTCAATATGATGAAAATTAGGTGAAAATCTTAAGTTGGGTTTATTTCTGAAAATGAGTGTTTAATGATGGACTTACGCTATTAATGGCAAAAAAGGGAAAAAAAAGCTTGGAAAAAAGAAAGAAAGAAAGATATCTTATTGTGAAACGTCTCTTTGTAGCCTTTATAACTCGATTGATTAAGCCTACAAGGGTCTCTAAAAACCTGGTGCCCTATGACCATTTGACTTGTGAGTCATTGACCTAAAATTAGCTACAATGGTCATTTAAAAAGTTTAATAAAGAGAAATAAGCACATAAGATAAGAAAAAAATAATTATTATTATGTATTTACGTACTACATGTCTTGATTAAATCTCAAAAACTTATTTGAGAAAGTTAGATCTTTGACAATGAATTGTTAGCCCAGTTTAGTCATGAAGGTTGAAGTATCAAAATTTGAAGAATTCTTATTTGTTAAAGTATTGACTTGCAATTAGTGAGATTCATCAAAACTAAAGAAGTTGAGGAGCTGGTATAAAGATTTAGCATTAGATCACACACTGAAAACAGAGTAAAAAGAATAAGTTTAGGGTGTGTGAATCTTACGAGTGATCAAAGTAAAAATTTGACCATCGAAAGTTAGAAATTGAAACAATTCGTGAATTTATAGTGTTTTAGTTAATACTTCACGCTCACACACATCAGTTTTGCAATGAAAAAATAGATATTGGTTTTGGTAATGTGACCTTGAAGCTATTTATAGATTTAATACAATAATTCCAATCCTTAGACAAATGGTACGTTATCTAACCAAATATTTAAGTTTGGTGATATTTGATAAGTGTATTTTATACACTTATTTGGAACTAAAAATATAGGTATTTAATAGTTGTTTTGAAAAATTAAAACCTAATTTATTATATTTAGTTTATTAGGTGAAATTCGATGAAAGAAAGTAGAATTGAGGCCCTGTTTGATTCCCATTAAAAATTTCATTCTCATTCTTCTACTCATTTTCAACCACACATTCTTCAATAAAATAATATTTTCCATCACATCAATAACTTTTCCTTCTTTTTCAACCACACATTCTCCATCAATCTACTATTCCAAAATTCATTCTTCCAAAATAATATCTATCAAACACACTCTAAAAGAAAGAAGCGAAAATTAACTAAAAAATGAACGATCCAAAGTTTGGGAATTAAAGTGTAAATACTCAAAAGTTATGTCAGATCTCACGATGAAAATCCGAGAATGCTATGGGTCAATTTGATATCATTAGAAGTAAAAAAAAAAAGTGAAATATGATCAAAATATGGATACAAATCAATTTTCAACCGCACAAATATGTTTCAGATTGTTAACTCTATATATTTTTTTTTTCATTAGTATGAGTAGCTAAATTTTTAGGTAGGACAGACAATGTAATATATGTGTGACATTTTATTTCTTTTATTCAATATTCTAGTTTTTTAAATGTATGTGTTGATTTTATTCATGAATTTAATGCTTTGAGTTTTTTGGTCAATTATTTAATAATATTGTGAATCCATTACGAATTGACATGTGAGTTTTAGATTTAAACAACATATTAAAATCCAATAATTTAGTATAACGTGTATAGATATCTATATTAATTATTGTGGTTATTAGATGAATTCTTAGAGCTAATATTTCGCTTAACTAATATTGATTTATATAGAGATATGGAAATTGATTAGTTAAATAGACTCAATTAGAACTAGGAATGGGTAAAATGAATATTTTAGAATAATTTGACTGGACATTACAATAGTAATGAATCTTGATTGACGAATTAAAGGGAATCCATAGGCAAAATTATAAGTCCTAGCATCCACCTTCATACTTTTAAAACTCAAATTCGAAAAATTATGCACGTTAGATAATTTAGTTTAGGTTAAATAATTTAAACACCAATCACAAACCTTATTATTTGTTTTCGATTAAACTAAAGTTATGAATAATTTAATCAATTGTTAGATAGTAATCTTCATGGGAACGACACCCAGACTCATTGGTCCACTATATTACTTGTTACAATATGTACAATTGCGGGATATAAAAATCAACAACAAGTTTCATGTCAGAAATTTCAAAGATGATTTGATTTGGAGGAAAACAACATAGTAGGTAAAGATTGAATCTTTCTAAACCATTTTGCATGTCTAAATTGAGAGCGTGTCTTCAAGTCACCTTGAGTCTTTTTGTTTCAACTTAGAAAGTTGAATTTAGAAAAATGACGTCGTAGGCACAAATTACATACGCCAAACTATTTTACATGTCTTGAGTCATGTTGAGTTTCATGTCAGAAATTTCAAAAATAGTTCGATTTTGGGAAAAATGACATAATGGGTACTAATCGAATTCATGTCAAAATTTGCTTGATTTCATGAGAAGGAAGACGTGTATAGCCTAAATCTTAAATGAATCATTTTACAAGCATGAGGTTGGTCGTAATTTAGAATCGTTTTTTTTTAAGAGCTGTGGCTTCTTTTCAAAAGAGAGAAATGAGCAAAGAATGTTATATTAGACATGGTTCAATTAGCGAACGCTCTTGAAACAACTAGAAGAAGAGATCACCAATTTAGTAAATAAAATCGGGTTCTTTATTTACTTAAGATCATATTACCGTCGACGAAGGGAATCGAGTATCTTTTATGTAGAAATGACAACTTCTAGTAGAGATAGTTGTACATTTTAAATGTAGTGAACAAAACCACATAAAATTTTAATAAAAACAATGAAATTTCATGAACATTGAGAACAATGACTGACTAACTTCTTAAGAGGAACGAAAGAGTTCCTATAAAAGATTACGTTCTAAAATAGAGGCCTTTTAAACCCCTCTCGTGGTGGTATGCGCATGTAACACTTACTTTTCATCTTTGTAA
>CAIGRF010050609.1:0-11789 GCA_903798235.1 Fraxinus ornus
GAAGAACCTATCACATGTACTAAACACAACCTTTGATGCTACAGTTGACATCGAAGGTGTTAGTAAATCACGTACACCATCAAAGATAATATCAGATATTATTTTTCATTTGTTCCTCACCATCCACGAAGATCAAAATTATCTATCTTTTCGGTTTAGCACACTAAGAATATGGTATGAAAAATATTTATATTCAACAAGAATTTCTTTTTGTGTGGTACTAGCATTAGAATAAAAATGAGAGGATGATGAACTTCTTGTAGTAGATGTACTTAAATAAGTCCATACATCATCATTAGTGAATTATGAAACTATATAAGGCTGTAGTGGTGAATCATTCTTTCTACCGTATTTGGCAGCTTTTTGAAGATATAAATCCACAAAGTTGTTTCTCTATCACAATGTGTAACGAAGTTATCAAATGTTGAATTTGAAGAAATTTAATAACTTTACAACCCCGTAAGTTAATACGAGGGTCCATAATTGTTTCTAGAGGGAGTAACATGGACAAGTCCTCAAATATTTTCGGAATTTCATCTCCATGCTAGCAATAATGTTATAAAAAACAAAATAATTTCTATATTTACTAATTTTCTATTTTGCAATATTAAAAAATTGAGTTATAACAACAGGAGCAGTGGGATAGTAGACGTTTGCGCATGCATTGATTGCATAAAAGAAAACCTCCAAAAATTTCATGATTTCAAATGAAACTATCTAGTCATTAGAATTTAAATCATAATCAGAATCATATTAATGCTCACCGTTATAAAAATTAGCAATGACCATATCATAATTAACATAAGATTGTAGCATGAGATATGTAGAGTTCCACTTGTTACATGTATTTATTGTAAATCCTTTTGGTAAGTTAGAATCTACAATACACTCGCAAATGCTTGCTTGTGAGATTGATAGATATAAATTAAAACAATAGCTTGTCTAATATTTGTTAACTGTGGTGCAATATATTTAAGGTCATCTTGCACAATCAAATTAAAAATATTAATAACACTATGCACTTGAAAAAGCTTTGCATCAAAATCCAGATGGAGTTGGTTAATCAATTTTTCAATAACATTAGTGGTAACATTAACATTATCAAAAGTGAAACCACGTACGTTATCTTGGTAACAAAATTTTCTCTAATTACACCCATTAAAAATTGAAAATATTTTGTGCATCGTGTGGAAATTCAATGACTTTAATGTAGTTTTTTTTTATGAATGATCCAAAACTTATTAATGTAATGGGCTATGGCGCAAATATATCCTTTATGGTTTTTCTTGGATCATAGATTGGAAGTAAATGGAATGACACCGCTATAATTTTTTAAATCGTCAATAATTTGTACTTTTCATGAATTTATTGCATTGTCATGAAGTGTACCACTATTAATAGGTTTGTACCTTGGTTAAAGACATGTTTATATTCAACTTCACACAAACTCGGAACTGATTATGAACGTTACCATGCCTTCCCGCATTATTTCTATATTATAAAATCCAATTTGCAAGAGTTGCTCTAGAAAGTCCCTCTTGGATTTAATGAAATTAAAGTTAAGTTGCCTACCGTTGACAACCCCAATACGAACAAGGCATTGTTTGTAATGCTTGTTGTATTGTGTATTGCGAGTTTTTGGTTTTCAAGTGAAATCTTGTCTACAGTAATTGCAATATACTTTCATAATTTTGCTCTCCATTCTCAATTGTTTTCTTTTTCTTGAAGTGTTTTCAACATTCAGAAGTAGGCTCACGATCTTTTGCCTTCTTTCATCTCTTTGTAGAGTCCGTTTCTTCTAAAGGCTCAATAGTTATCATTTTGGTAGTACTGACATTTTTCGAATTTGGAACTTCGCAGACTTGAGAAAAATCATAGATGAGAGTATAGAAACTACCAAAGAATTGGTTAGCATCCTCATCGGGGTTCATAAATCTGGTGTAATCCCTAACAAAATTTTTAGAAAATTTTAGGAATAGAAACTACAACTAATAAACTAAATTAGTACACAGAAAGTTGGAATTGAAGAAATAACGGGAAACAAAGGAACAACTGTATAATAATTGCAAAATTATAATGTCAATGAGATGAAGTTATATTAGCGAGAATGTAGAGAATTATGAAATGTGATGCCCTGAATTAAACAAAAAAGACTCGAACTTGAAAATTTGAATTTGGCATCATAATATGATGGCACCTTGCAGACGCAGGGGCCATCAATCGCTAACTGCACAGCTAGGCATGCCAATAGGCTCTTCGAACCTCGATTTACGAGACGAGATGGTGAGCTGGCTCATGTGCGAGTTGATGCGCTCATGTGGCTAGCGAGTCAACTCGAGTGAGCCGATGAGCGGCTCGGGCAAGGTTTCGCTGTTTGGCTTGTGCCCCGTAGCTTGGCTCATTTGTGGGATGAGCCGGTGAGTGGCTCACCCCACTTAACATTCCTACCCTCTGCTACCACCCGCTAGCATTAACTATTTTCAGGATGTTTTGTACCTGGAATCTGTATTCTTCTGTAAACTGTATGGTACCATTCTATGGCATACTACTAGAAATTCAATTGAATTGAAACATTCCCTTGAATCCTAGATGCAAGAATCTATTAGATCGGTTTCTGCATGCCTGGCTTATATCTTGTGCTACAAGGTGAGCCTTTCTTGGAGCTGTAGAAAAATTTCCATTTTTGAGCAGATTTACATGAATGAGAATAAGACTTTTATGTAAACATTTTTTAGCTGTGCATTTGTTTAGAAACTTAATGCCAATGTTGTTTTGTTTGCCTCCTTGGATACCGTTGATTATGTTAAGTATTTAGATCTACTAACACATGCATATAAGCAAATTCCCAGATTTTGAGAATCATACACGAGCATGTGACTTTAAGTAATGAATCCATGAGACTTTCAGAAGTTGGATATGAACATTGAACAGATGAACTTTTGGGAGAAGGGACCTGCTATTTACACACAAAAATTAGCTTATCCACTCTTTTACTTTTTCATGACAGCTTTCCCTTTGAATGGGCAAATATGAATGAAGATATTTACAAAGCATATGCTCGACTCCCTCCATTTGTTGCTTCTTCATTTCTTAATTTTCACCAAATCTCTACAGGCAGCCCTGAGCTCTGGTCTCTAACTTTAGCCCATAATCAATATAACTTGAGAAAACTAAGCCAGGGCACTACGCACTTGTGTTGTTTGTGCATAATCTATTTTCCAAATCCATATATTGCTTCCTTATGTCTTAGTTTTTATCAGAGCAATCCACATTCTTGAGGCTGCCCCCTTTCTGATACTCATTCTAGAAGAGTTCGCTAAATTGAGAATACCCATCATCAATGTAACTGGATAAAACTATGTCCAAAGACTCTGTGCATTATTAGAACTATACCAGATATTTTGACCTTATATGAAATTCTGTGTTTGTGCACATCCATTTCCCTCGAGGGAAACTGACTATTTGTCTTTAATTCTATACTTGAATCAAATAAATCCAATTATTATTGACGATTAATTTTGCGAAGTATCAAAAGACTTGCGGCCATTTTCGATTTACTTGCTAAGTAGAGAACCTCTTCTACTGAAATTTCTTTTTAGTCTCTTATTGCATTGTAGATACTTGCACTGGACAATGCGACCCCTTTATCCTGGTACCACATTATATGATAAAAGTGATAGAAGAAATTGAGAAGAATCTGAAATGAATTTTAAGGAACACCTAGGAAGAATAAGGGACAAAAGGATCCCATAAAATGTAATTCTAACAAAGCAGAAAGCTGTAACAATATTATTATTACCTATGGACTCTGCCTTCCCAACAACGAGTGATAGAGACTCCAAACCCATATGCCAGCCGAGTCAATAATATAAAGGAGACAGAAAAAGTTTGTTCCAACATTTTTTCTTATTATTATTATATCAAGTTATTATTTAGTTCATTTCATGCCCACTTATTGCAGAAGATTCTGAAGGAGTTCCATTGTATCCTTTATACAAACGCCTAGCATCTTCTCTTTACCAATCTATATCGTCTGGAGCCTTGTGCGAGGGACATAATGAAATTATTCCGATACAAGAAGACGATTTGTTAAAGCAGAAAGTAGATGAGTGGAATCGGTTAATTACGGAAAAGGGTCCGTTTTTATTGAGGGTAAGTTAAAACCCGGCTTCCCGTATTCCTGTTACTTATTCTGATATCATTGCAAAAGCTTCTTGTTTTCACTCAGAGATGGAAGTTGCATTGGTGTAGTTGTTGGCAAAGGTGGACTTTGAGCTTCACGTCCAGGAGCCATTCTTTTCCCATCTCAATGGTATTATTTGCTTTTTGAAGCGTAGACATTACTGTTTTATCTGATTGATTTCCATTATCTTTGTAATTATCTTGATGGATTTTTTTATATCTGGTTTAGGCTAATTTTTTCCCTGCTTCTTGTAGATGGACTAAAAACAATTGAAGGAAGGTGTGCCTTTGGTCACTACAAACAGTATGTCTCATTTTCTTTTCTTGTGGCTTTGCATATATTCACCTTGATTATATACTTTCTCTGTGTTTTCTACTAAGTGAAAAGCTTCTTGATTGTTATAGTGCTTTCCTTCTGACTTATGTCCGAACTGTAGTGAGTAGTCTGGTGCATAAGTAGCAATTTATTCAGAATAATTTATAATTGATAATTTGCTGAATGATTTTATTCTTCTATTTCAATCATATTATACAAGATACAATCTTATTTAAGATAGGACAACTAATTTTATTACTACGTTGATTCGTAGCTGAATAAGGAATACAATTGATACATACATCTATACATTCTAACCAGAAGGAATGCACGACTCTACACTTAGCTCCTGCTTGGTGCGGAAGTCAAAGTCAACAATTAATTATAACCACATATTTTATGGGATCCACAACTTCTCAACTGCACATTTCATTAACTTTCATTAAAGTCTTCTAAAAATCTGATTTTAATCCCCACCTGACGGGGCTTAATAATGAGAATCATTGTTCTGTTTTTCCTGCTTGTGGGGGAAATTAAATGGGAAGGGGCTCCAGTGATATGTTAGCCTTTTTTCCTTTCCTCATATTGAGGAAACTCTCTGGGAAGGAAATAACACAAACTGTAATCATGCTGAAAGAATTTGAGAGGCCAAGTACCATTTCAGTCTCTCTGGAATAATAAATTCTTAAACTTGCCATTCTAAGCTGATTGTTTTGTTTAAACAGTGTTGGAGAAGGCATCTTTTCTTACACTCAATTATTCTAGGAAAATACATGTTCGGTATATGTGAGTTATCAAGTATTATTATCTCATGTCAAGAAAATTACTATATTTTAATGAAATATTGGGCATTTCCCTAGCAAAGAAGTACCTTCTATATATTTGAGCTTTCTTTGCTTCTCCAGATAATCTAGAAGCTTGTTATTTACGTGTCTCTCATATGGTGTCTTATTTTGGGTGCTAGAATCAAATCAGGAGATATACTCCTCTTCAACAAATGTGTGATGCTTCAAGTTCAGGTGTTAATATGCCCTATGCAGTTGGTAACAATTAATACTAAGTAGAGTTTCATGGTAAACTTTCTATTACTTGCAGGACATCCACCAATATGCTTCATTTCGTGAGATGTTGGAAGCAGAAAGCCTTGCAAAAGTTC
The DNA here is from genome assembly GCA_903798235.1 of Fraxinus ornus. Lineage (NCBI taxonomy): Eukaryota > Viridiplantae > Streptophyta > Magnoliopsida > Lamiales > Oleaceae > Fraxinus > Fraxinus ornus. Next base: position 5,655 of record CAIGRF010050609.1, read on the forward strand.
TTCCAGGAGTAGAAAATATTGAAGAAGGTAGCTCTTTTATTTTCTTTAAATTGCTAGTGCTGCTCTAGAGACCATTCTTTTTGTGGGATTATTGATTTAAGCATGCAATAAATTGTTTTTCAATTGCAAATTATTATGTAAACTAAGAAACAAGAGATGTTAAAAGGAATGTACAGTATCTCCATAGCACAACTGCTACTCTGAATTCATATTTTTCTACCAGCTTCATTAAGGATTATACATTGTCTCGTATCTCTAACCACTATGTCTTCTTTTTTAGCAATCAAATGGAGTAAAAACTTGTGAAGAACATACAAACTATTGGAAGCTCGTTAAAAAATTAAGTACGATTTAACTTATTAAATATGCTCGACTGATTTCGTGATTATGCTGAGCTGAGATTGATCTCGGGCTTCATAACTTGTGTTTGTTACACTTCTGCATGCAATCAACTGACGAAACTTTGTGCTTCTCAAGTATTAAATTATAGTATTCTACGTAGTAGAGCCCAAGCTTTTATTATGATTGCAGGGTCGTTTCATTGTTAATGACTTCCCTCGTTGCTGTTTTGCATTTTTATCTAAATTAAGAAGCACACAACTCAAGCCCGCCCACTTAAGAGAGCCTTTCTTTGAACCATTCACTGTGACCTACATAAAACCTCTTTTGTAACCAAGTTTAATTTTGTATGGTGTTCTTTGAGATTCTACAGCCTTAACTTTTTAAGCACACCTCATTTCATGTTATTTTTAATTTTTTACTGACCTACCTATCAACCTTGTTTTTATCTGTTTCCTAGCTCTTGACCACTTCTGAAAGCCTCCTGATTATCTTGGTTGATTTTTTATTTTATCTTCAAGTGGTGTTGCCTTCACCATTTCTCAAATCGTAGTTATATTTTCTGTTTTTATCCATCTTCGTTTAAATTCTCAAAACTGCACCTGGTTTGTGTATATTTTGTTTGTTTGGCGATACTAGAGACACTAATCAAGCATTTAAACCTCCAAAGAGTACCCTCAACCCAATGTCCTCAAATCATGTGGGTAAACTGTTGTCATATAATTATTGGTTTGTGTTATTGTTTGAAGCCATAGACAGTCCCAAGAAAGCTATTTATTTTGCCTCATTGAAGCTCCTTGATCCTTTTCTATCATTAATTTTTTGCAACCTTAATTGAACTCCCGTGAAATCTTTCTTAATTTAACTCCCATGAAATCTTTCTCCATAGCATCTGGGATCAGCATATATGGATCCTTTTCTTCAGCATTACCCTGCCAAGGTCATCAACTCTGCTAACCATTAGCTTATAACCCTGAACCTTATATTTTCAACCATTTACTACTTTAAATTAAGTCAAACTTATTCCTCCAATCTCTTCTCTCCTGCAGCCTTTTTCAAGTTGGATTATCTCTATTACAGAAAAGTGTTTCAACACATATCTGATGTCAGAACTGATTACAATTGAAACCTTTTAAATGATTTAGTTACTGCATATGCAGTTCTTTTCAGCAATTTATTGATGAATGACCAACTAAATAACAAAATGATGGAGAGAGAAGAAAGTCAACAGTATTATTCTAACAGGAATTCCTGTTCCTGATGACAGGAATTCCTGTTCCTGATGTTAATTGTGATGGGTGTGAAGCATTTTTTAGGTGTGCAAGTATACAGGAAATTCTATTCAGAAGAAAAGGAAAGGTTGAATGGAGTTATTGCCATTTGTATTGAGAAACCAACTTCTCAGCTTTACGATTGTATGGCCTCCATACTTCGGGTGAGTGTCCTTAGAGGCTTGCAATTCTTGTTTGGTCTTCATTTCTAGATTTTCATAATATGATTGGTGTCTCCTGTGTGGTTCATTCTACTGCTTTCCATTGTGACCATTTGGTGTCTTGTAACTCTGCGCAGTCCAGACTTTTAGAAGTCAATTTCAATTTCTAAAATTACTTGTCCCTTATAATTCATAGAGTTACTGAATGACAATGACTCAATCCAATTAAAATGGTTGGACCTTGATAGTGAATCGTATTTTGTCTTCCCAGTAATGATTGAACCTCGTAGTCTCCTCACATTTCTAATTTTAATTTCCTAATACATGCTGTTCAAGTAAAATTTAAAATATCAGCAGCTTATATAGCCTCTGTTTGAGCCCCATTTTCACCAAAATCCATTTTTCCCGAAACTCATTTTCAACTACACATTCTCCCATAAAATAATATCACGTAAACCCAAAACTTTTCCCAACTTTTTAACCACACATTCTTCAAATATCACTATTACAAAACCCATTTTTCTCAAAAAGGATCATTCTTTTTGGGGGGTTTTTTTTTTTTTGGGTGATTACTGCACACTACAATCGGCTGGCAAGAATCATCCTTATTTTATTTGTGTCCTTTTCTGGTCTCTTGAATCAATATACATAACATGAAGACGAGCAGAAATGCAACCCGAATGACATTGTACAAGATGTATCACCTATTGAAGCATATTTTCCTATTCAATATGGGTCATATACTAGATAACTCCAAAATTTTGGCAATGTACAATTATTTTAGGTTGCTTACTATATAATATAATTTTACTTTCATGTTTTAATAGGGATTGAGTTATGGAGGAGTTCAAAGGCTCTTGGGCTTTGTCCAGACAATGGGAACAAGTACAGAATCACTTCCTCCACCACCGTCAGTGCTGCTCTCTTCGTTTTTGTTGCCACATAATACGATTGTATGACAATGACTTTTGATGTTTCCTTTTTAAGTAATTTTACTTTAAATTCAATGGCATCCCCTTGTTATCTTTTGCTTCTTCACTGATGTTCATTTTGGTTTTTTAGTCTGATATTTTCTCTGTTATATCCTCGCAATTTACCATAAGATTCTTGGTAATGTCTTGTCTTTAAACTTCATCACCTTGGTCCTACTACGATCCTTTAAGTGATATGACCTAAAAATCCTTACCCTGTCCATACATACTTATGATTGATAGCTACTTGGTGCATGTTTGATAAATGATTAAATTAAAATTTAAGTGATTATAAGTTTTGGGTCTTACCGTATATGTGGATAATAAGTGGGTAGTAGTTATGTGGTGGGTGATATGGTTTGTTCCGATTATCATGACAATCAAGTTTCAGATAGCTTGATCACAGTTCACACTATATTTAAAATAAAACAAAATAAATTCAGTATTTCCATTTAGAGGGAGTGAAGTGAAAGCCCTATCGTGTTGTCCAGTCTCTGGATGGCGCTCGGTTCTTGAGCATGTTGGGGGATTAGATGGACGTTGGTAGTTGAAAGAGCTGCTCCTCGGCTCATTCCCGTACCCAACTTGGATCTCCAAAAAGGTAAAAGACGCTGTATAGATTATGTATTTGGGTTTATATCATGATTGTCTTTCTTGGTTTGTTTCATATTGTGATTCAACTTATTGTATATGTGTGGTCACTGGTGGATGTCACTACAATAGTATGTAGTTTTGCTTATGCATGGTTTCTCTCTTGACTTTAGGTTAAAGGCTCGATCTTGACTGATGGAGCGAGGGCCTTAGCAAAGCATGTCAATAGAAGCAGCAGTGGATATTGGGGCTCCCTATGTGGAAGCGGTCAGTTCAATATGATTTGGCTCTTTTAGATTTAAACTCATATAGGCATGTAAAAAATATGAGCAACTAAATGCTATAGTTTCCTGATTTGTTCAGAAAAACAAATTTGTTGCAAGGAAATATTTCTCCTGAGATATTAATCACTCTTCGTTCAAGTAGAGATTGGATTGGAGGCTTTATTGACTAATGCTTCACAAGTTGAAGAAAGTGCCTTACAGGATTATGTTTGCCTGAGCAACTGTCCATTTTTCAAAAATAAAATGAAATTATGCATGTTAATCATAGAGGCTACAGGCATAGTAGTATCTAGTCATTTACAGATTTGTCATGGATAACAACGTTCTTGACTGTCATATTTGCATGTCCAGATTCGGAAAAGAATAGGGCTGCCATGGACATCGTTAGTTGCCTACTAACTCGTTGTAGCTGGCTGAATATGCATACTGTTCCACCACATGGAGTCGTGTTCGAGATAAGGATTAAGGATGGTTATGGTGCACGATGGTCTGCAGATGGAACTAAGGTATTTTTGTAAAGGTCTTTACTTTGTCCTAATGAAGATAAAGACTCGGGTAATTCACATCGAAACAATTAGTAGAAACTGAACGATATTATGTGAATCACAGTTCATAGGATTTCTTGAGCCGTACATGGCGGATGGTCACTCAAAGGGCTGGAAGCATTAATTGACTTTGGTTAGTGTTCATTGCTTCCGTTGAAAGAGTTTTCTCTGCATTTTGTTGTAAGCAAATCATTCTGTATACAATGAAGTATTAATCTATAATCAACGACTCCATTGTTGTTAGATTATTAGTTTGTTCAAAAGAGGTACAAGTCCCTATTTGGTTTAGCTAAAACAGTTTATAAAAATCGAAATTAAAATCAACAATTAATTTTAATTGCACATTTCGTAGAATCCACCATTTTTATTAACTTTTCAACTATATATTTTATCAGTTTTTATCGAAATTTACTAAAAATCTGATTTTAACAAAACTAAATAGATGCTTAATGTTTCTCTCATAGTCAGATGTGTAAAATGGTCCGACTTAGCTCCTATTCGACAAATCATTATTTCAAAAAATTTTATTCTACGTATTCATTTTCAATCGCATTCATGCAATAAAATATTTTGTTCGTAAACTCAAAACTTTTTTCTATTTTTTAACCAAATATTCTTCTCAAATTCACTATTCAAAATATTCTTTTTCCCAAATAATGAGCATCGAATAAGAGCTTAATCTGGATAAGGTCTGGTAGTGAGAATATCAGCCTCTGCCCAGCACGATGTACCATTTTGCGTCGACTGATTTGGTCTAATTTCTTTTCTTAATGCAATTACATAATCCAAGTGCTAGTTGACATTAAAATGAAAATAATTACGATTAGATTGCTACCAAACAAAAAAGCAAAAAATTATAATTATCAACGTACATAGCCTAGAGAAGCCTTGAGGTGATCTTCATGATATCAAATTGTACATATCACGACTTCAAGTACGAGCATTCGTTCGGCTAAATTATCACTCGTCGTTGTATGATCATGGTGAAAATAATGTAAAATTGATGTCAATTACATTAAATGACGGTCAAGCGTTAGATACTGATTGTATATTTCCAATGAAAATAAAGTAAATTGATATCTGTTGTTAAAAAGCAGTATCGATAAAATAATTGCCTTTCATCGCGTATAAGTAAAACACTATTATCATCTTAACAAACATTGATGTCTAGTTTCATAATTATAATGTATGTTACTTTTGAAAATTAAAGTTTGTCGATTTAAAGTGAGTGTCCCAAATGGATTCTATATATTATTAAAGTTGGAAGGCCTGCTTTAACTTTTCTGTGCAACAATATGCTAAGAAACACAAGAAGACACCTCAGATGTATTGCAAGACTTGGGGGCTAATATAAATATACTAAATAAAAAGAGATAATTCTTCAATGATTGGAAGGAAACTGAAACTTTGTGCTTGTCTTCTTGTGTATTTCCTAGTGTGGAATAACTTGTATTCATCTACTTCTTGAGGAAATAGCTAAAAAATCTTACCCTCAAGGTCAATTATAAGAATTTTTTTATCGCGAAATCAACTGAATTTGCTAATAGAATCATAGTTCTAATGATCGAAAAAAAAGAAGAAATTAAACTAGACATGTGTTAAGCTTCCATAAAGTTGTGGCTATTTAAAAAAAAAAAAAAAAAGAAGGAAATCCATAAATATTTACTCTTATTTCTATATTGTCGTGTCTTATATATATATAGGTACAAATAATATAACTATATTGTTCTGTCCTATATAAGTACAAGAATGTTGTTGTTCAAGAAAATATATCTAGTCTATCAGAATATCGTTGTAAACCTAGAAATAGGTTCATGTTGGGCAAGCTTAAGAAATTTATTTATATGTATATACTACATGTAAATAAATGTTTTAGTACTCAAAGTTGAAATAAGTAAAAATAACTTTTAACTTAATTTCGTGATAAGTTAATGTTTTTACTAATTCTAATAGAAGTATCTTTTATCCATAAC
>CAIGRF010050629.1:0-18190 GCA_903798235.1 Fraxinus ornus
AAAATTGAAAAATTGTGTCTACCATTATAAATGAGTAATTTATTAAATAGCTTGTGGAGAAATTAATTAGGTGATGGTTAAGCGAAATCATGAATCCTAACCATGTTTTTTTTTCCAAAATTTTCAAGTGTTTATGTATTCTTATTTTGTAGATTTTAGTTAAATCTCCTTATTTTTCAATATCAAATTTTATTGTGTGTTTGTTCTTATTGTTGAAATTAAATTGACTAAAGTTGTGTAATCGAAAGTAAACATTCCTTGAGGGATCGACAACTCGAACTCAAAAAATCCACTTTACTACTTGAATGCGACCCGTACACTTGCGGTTTATAATTTTAGTGAACATCACCCATCAAGAAAAATGTCAAGTCAACTACCACATGAGAGAGAATGAGTACAAGAGAGGGAATTTAGCTAGGATTAGAGCATTACTTTGTGTGAGATGGACTTAACACATATATAGAGGAATGAAAATGGGCCAAGTAAAGCTAATGGATCGAGCCCGAGCCCAAGCCCAAGCCTACACCCAACACGAGGTTACTTAATTAAATAGGTGCAATCCAATTGAATAATCGATGCAAAGTTAGCATATGTGAGACCTCCTCAGTCATGTGCATGTCATATAATTTATAGATATAACAACTAAAAACAAGAGTTCCTTTACCCTGAAAAACGAGGTTCCCGAACCAATGAGACGTGGCATTTTATCATGAAAAGATTTTCAATCTTTCAACTAAAATACAAGAATCTTGTTACAATTTTAATTAGTAGCCGTTCTTCAATCCAAGATGTTAATCATATGTATGTAACTAATGTAAGTGTTATGCCTTAGGTCAAATCACCTTTGGACATAAACACTTTTAATATATATAATTGATGCATATTTATGGCAAGATCTATTATTTAATTGAATTAGTATTCTAATAAATTAAATAATAGAATCCGTAGATTCAAGTTTTGGTGATCTGTTAATCACAAGAAATTGTGATTGTGAGATACAAATTATATATGACTGAATCTTAAATCGTCTGTGGTCGTATGTAATAAATAATAGAATCTGTAGATTCAAATCTTGTTGATTTGTTAATCACAAGGAGTTGTGATTGTGAGATACAAATTATATATGACTGAATCTTAAATCGTCCGTGGTCGTATGTAATAACAAGATACAGACATCGTTATTACGGTTAGACCATCACGTATGACATTTCTTACTTGTGACGTAAGTAGCTGATCTCATAAGTTAAAGTATGGTGATACTTTAATAAAACACGTGGATGTTTTGTTATAGAACAAAAAATTGGAGATCCGCTGAGAGATTCCACGTGGATAACTATCTGAGTGTCAGTGGTTTAGTAGTGGAATTGGTCCTTTGATTTGAGGTCATCAAGTGCCTTATATGAGGACATTCATACTTTGGTAATGTTGGATGTTGCTCTGCCAAGGGTCGCTAGTACGACATCGTTCGGGTATGTCAAGAATCATATGAATGTTGTGAATGATCAATAGAAGACTCGTTACTCTTGGATAGTAAGAAATTATAATCTACATTTTATTCAGTTAAATTGATAATGAAATCCTTGGCCAAGATGTACTCATAAGTCGAAAAGGAGTTTTCGACTTATATTGATTTAATAGTGAGATGAAAGATATGATCGATAATTGAGATTGATACATATCCACATCTCATAATTTATCGGATCATATTGACGAAAGGATTATAGTTTCACGGTAAACGAACAAGTTTAGTTTTGTCATACCACGTGATATTTCCTATCACATGTATATCCCTGACACATTGCTAGATGTCAATTTGGGGATGACAAATGTGAATTGGTGATAAATTAAAAGAGGTATTTTAATTTATTGATTTTGATTAGATCAAAATAATAATTTACGTCGTTAGACATCGTGATCGGGAATTTGATGGGTCACACACAAAAGGAGAACCGAAAGAATGAAATTCACCAATTAATTAATTAACTAGTGTTGAAAAATTAATTAATTAGGTTGCTTGTTAATATACCCAAATTAATTAATTGGATTAATTAATTCATGGACTGAATTTAATTAACTTGATTAATTAATTAGGTTACTTGAAAAATTAATTAATTAGGTTGCTTGTTCATCAAATGTATTATTCTAAACACAGTTTCCATCTAAACGCAAAGCAGATCCGTGGTGAAAATTGAAAAATTATTTTTTTTCACTGCGCATGTTAAGTAAATTTCTAACAACTTAGTGAACAAAGATTTGTTGCTATTTTGATTTAATAACAATATTCTTATCAAATGATAGTTTACTTCCAATATGTGATAAACATAAATTGAACTGCACCAAATGCATCGATTACGATACACTATGATTTTGATTTTAGAAAACTGTTGCATCTCATGGCCGTGGAATATTGGCCATGGATGAATCAAATGCTACTTGTGGGAAGCATCTAGCCTCCATTGGGCTTGAAAACACTGAGGCTAACCTTTAGGCTTATCGAATTCTTCTCGTAACAGCTCCAGGACTCAGCCAATACATCTCGGGTGCAATTCGGTTCAAGGAAACGCTCTACCAGTCCACCACTGATGGAAAGAAGATGGTCGATGTACTTATTGAGCAGGGAATTGTTCCCGAGATCAAAGTTGACAAGGTAAGTTATATAATTGTCTACGATTTACATCTACGGTGAATCAACTATTATGTGATAATGATATTGACCGGTGTATGATCAATATCGTAGGGTCCAGTTCTATTGGCCGGCTCGAACAATGAATCTTGGTGCCAAGGTCTTGATGGGCTTGCCTCTCGATCTGCTGCTTATTACTAATAGGTGCACGCTTTGCTAAATGGTACAGATTTCGACTCACTTTTGAATTTGTTAACACTTGATACAATTTAACTGTTGGCCTCATTGTTTCGATTTTATCTTACATGCGTATCGTTGTAAGCATTCCCAAAGGTCCATCTGCACTTGCAGTGAAAGAAGCTGCCTGGGGTCATGCCCGATATGCTGCCATTTCCCAAGTACGATAAGTAAAACTGTTATTAGCCCCTTGTGTTGATGTATTATATGACAATTCCTCGGTTCAATCTTTCAGGATAATGGTTTGGTTCCCCTTGTTGATCCCGAGATCTTACCGATGGTGAAAGTAGGATTGACAGGACATTCAAGGCAATGTATAGGCCGAGGTTTTCTTCTACCTTGCTGAGAACAATGTTATGTTTGAAGGAATCCTCTTAAAGCCGAGCACGGTTACTCCTAAGGCAGAGAGCAAGGATGAGTCCACACCGTAATAGGTTAATGAATACACACTCTGATGCAGGACAATAGCAGAATTAGAATTGCACGAAGAAAATATTAGTAGAAGAGAGGGAGAAGAAGCCGTGAAGAAGCAAGAGGAAGAAAAAGAAGAAGGGAGAAGAAATGGGGAGAAAACGGGCTGCAAGCCACTCTTTAATTTATCATATTCATCAACTGTCCCAATAACTATGAAAAAACCCATATAAATAGTAAAAACCTAACGGGTTTGGGCCAACCCACTACTACAAGCCCAACAACAATAATAGAACGTAAATCATAAAAAATCCATAAAAATGATGTCCGCATCAACTCTCTCGGGATGGGAGAAAAAACTAGGCCCTGTCGGGTGGATAAACTTCTACCACGGGGGACGATCCTTCATAAGAACCATATATCGAAAATCCAGCAGTTTGATCTAGATTTGTTGGAGCTTCTCTATAGGATTCCATGGACGGTCTGTATCAGATAAAACTACCCAACGAGTAAGGAAGCACCAAATTTCTCCATCATTGGTCAACATAATCTGTTTATCTAAAATAACATCAATTGTATCTTTGAAGTAGACATATTAACATGGGCATGTTGGGATTCTACAGAGCTAAGTAGAAATGGATCATCAAGAGAATTTAGAAGGTGTTTGTAAGTAATGAAGTCCTCAGTAGTTAAAGTAGGGTGGTAGCCAAATCGTGATAAAAGATCGATGACATGTGCATTTGGATCAACATGCTTCAAAATTTTAAAAATACTAGCACTACGAGCTTGCAATATAACATAATCCCCAATATTAAATTCAAAAAGTCGTTTATGTAAATCATCTTGAAGTTTATGATGCATTACTTGTTTCAAGTTGTTTATTAATCTCAATATGCAAATCATGAAGATGGTACAAATGCCCCAGTTAACATTAACACACTAGCATGTGAGGATATGGGAATAAGATCTAAAGGCTTTATAGGCTCATAATCATAAATAAACTCAAAGGGATTCATACTTATTGACCGATTCACCGAATGTTTATATATAATTTGAACTGTTGGGATGATCAAATCCCAATTCCCAAGATTGTCCGTGTAAATGGAAAGATTACGAAAATCAACAGCACATCTGGGTTGGATAAGGGTACGTCATACAACACTTAATTGAGAGGTATCGGGAACAAGGGGTACAATACCTAGATTCATAGGAAAAGTCTGATTACTACCTAAGGAGGTGTTCTCACTATCATCAAAGTCATCGGATTCTTCAAGTTTAGGTACATAGACTTGAACGTCTAACCGCTCATATATTATATTCTTTCGTTCTTCAATGACTAAGGCTCGACTAGGATATTTATAAGAGGTGTGGCTAGAGTTCTTATAGTTGATGCATTGCAAGTGAGAAGAAGTCCTTGGAATTTCAGATATTATACATTTATTTTCGAACACTGGAGAAACATTTGACGGGGAAGGTCTCCTAATAGACTTAAGAGGAAGCGGCGCTGCGGAGATTGGTGTATGACTGTCACCATATTTTTATAGGAGTACCAATAATCAATTCAAAATCTCGGGCTAAAGAATAAGCGTGATCAAGAGTAGTGACACTGCAAAGGAAAGCTCACGCCTAAGGTCATCTCTTAGACCTTGTCTAAACCTACTCAAAGTCAGGACCTCATCCTCAATAACATGACATTTCATTCGAAATTCCTCAAATTCTGCAATATATTCAGTCACTAACCGATTCCCTAGAATAAGGGCAGTCCATAGAGTAAAACTCTTAAAATCTAAGCAATCATCAAAAGTAGGAGCATCTACTTTATTGTTTCTAAAGAAACACTCCTTAGACATGGAAGAGGGTGAGTATTATGACGGTCATAACCTCGTTCTTGCTTACGAANATATATTCAGTCACTAACCGATTCCCTTGTTTAAGGGCAGTCCATTGAGTAAAAATCTCAAAATCTAAGTAACCATCAAAAGTAGGAGCATCTACTTTATTGTTTTTAAAGAAACGCTTCTTATAACTTGGAAGAGAATGAGTATTGTGACGGTCATAACCTCGTTCTTGCTTACGAACCCAATCCCTATCTCTACGATCGTGTCGAAAATACTTTGATCACCTTGTCGACAATGATATTGTCTATTATAGGACACTTTAGAATTATTAACATCAGTCGAATGAAGGATTTGCTTAAAAGTGGACAACTTAGCAGCTAAACCTCTATTCTCTTCATGAGTAGCAGCCATCTCAGTTTAGACAGCGGCGATTTGAGTGACAAGTTGTGCTAATTGACGAGTGAGGGCATCAAGTTGGGATAGGTCCATGGTCAGGTTACGGGAACTGGATGTGACAAGGCGACTACTACGCAGCGGCATGCAATGTACTACCAGCTAAATGAAGTGTATAAAGAGATCAATGAACAAGAAGTGCAAGCAACAGAAAATAATAACTTGAGCATTTTTTTAAAATTTGGGATTATGTAAATCCAAATATGACAAGCTAATATTGCTGATACATGTAAAATTGCAAAGCAGTGGTCAAATACTAGTAAAAAATTCGATCACATAAAATAAGGGGTAAAATGGGAATTGAACAAGTCAAGTGATTTGATCACGTGAACCTTAGGTAAAACCATGGGAATTGAACAAGTCAAGAGGTTCAGTCACATGAACTTTAAGTAAAATTAGAATAACAGCAGTACAAAGAAAGTAATCGATGTGATTTTAAAATAAACAGTAATATAAACCATTGATAAATAAAATAAAAACTTCCCTTGTTCGTTCGTCGAAGTAGTCGAGCACCAAGTAATTGAGTACCAAAGACAAATGACCGTAGCTCCCAATTTTGTTCATCTAAAGAACTGAACTAGGTCAGAGAGAGGTATCTACAAAAATGTTAGAAAATAACTCTTTTTTTCACACTTTTTTTTTCTTTTTTTTTTTCACTTTTTTTGACACTTTTTTTTCACTTCTTTTTTGCAAATAAAAATAAAATATACCTTGAAATTACAAAATAGGACCAAAACTGAGCCCAAAACTAAAAATTAATTACAACATTAAGGCCCAAAAATAAAACTAGAAGTTAAGGCTACTAATGGAGGCCCAACAACTTTGAAACTAACAAGTGGCATGCAGAAGTGGGCTGTGTAATTTATAACCAAACCAGCTAAGAAACTGAGGCCCAACACAAATTAGGCAATGGTACCATAATTCCAACATGATATCAACATGTAAATCAAATCCGCCAAAGACAAGAGGAGCCCAGATTGTGACAAAATGCAAGACCCAACTCAACAACTAATACATAGCCCTTGTTTGGTGCCCGTTATTTTTTTTAAAAAGTTTTGAATAGTATTTTTGAGAGAGTGTGTTAGAAAATCTTTGAATTTACGTACATAATATTTTATAGTTGAATGTGTGGTTAAAATAATCATATAGCAAAAAGTGTTTTAAAACAATGAACACAAAACGGGGACATAGATACATAAATTTACTACAGCACACTTTGATGGGACAATACCATTTATATAATGATTTTTGACAATGTTGTTTGTGTCAAAATAGTGTTGTTGGAGAGATAAATTGTTTTTTAAACTATTAAATGACAATATGCCACGAGGCATGTTGTAAAAAAAAATTGTACACAAATCATGATTGTATTTGATATTTCATGGGTCACACATATGTTTCTCAATTCCGCTACCTATTGGATGTTCCAAGATTACGTGGCATTGAAATTAAAAAAAAAGAGAGAAGCAAAAGAAAATGACCGCACTTAAAAGACCAAACATACTGATCTTTCCTCCAAATCTACACTCACCACCCACACAATACATTTCACCCAAATCAAAATCCACAACGTTGAAACCTCTCCCCACAGCTCACCATCTCTGGCTGTACGTCAATCGAAGGTATCACCGCTCTCTCCGACAGTACTTCCATCTACTATTATGCCACCTGATGATTTTGGATCTTCGATCGCACTTCACTAGAAATTTTTGCCTCCACTCCGAATGCTCTTCCATCCATGCTTTCGCTGCCTCACGCTTGACCATCTCCAGCCACTAGCTTAATCATCACCAGATTTCTCTCACTCACCCTAATTTTAACTTGTATGATTTGCATATGTAGAAAATGAACTCGCCCCCATTTCACAAGTTTGTGAATACAATTGGTTCAAATGTTGTTGACCTAGACGATTGAGATTTTGACATTTTTGTTGGAGAAGTTTAGCCTTTTGAGACCTAGTTGATGGAGAAAAAAATAACATCAAATTGAAGAGCAAATAAATATTTTAAACTCGCGAGACTTCCTCCAGAGAGTTTGTTGTGCATTTCTCCATCCCATCTTCTTTTCAATCATGTGAGGCCTTATGTTCTAATGCACCATATTGTTTTATTTCTTACAATTGAAGTATAAGAATTATGAATATTGTCAAGGTGTCCTGTGTTAGGAATGCATGGCTGTTTTTGATCTTCAGTCATTTATGTTTGTCAAGGTGTCATGTGTTATGGAATTACAGATCGTTTATGCTATGGAAACACGTTTCGTTTATGTTTGTCTACTTCATAGTTCATATGATAATTTTGATGTTTGTTCAGTGTCTCTCTCTTTGAATTGTGATATAGTTCCCTTTGATTGTGTGAATTGTTATACCGAATTAGCTTTTGCATGAGTTGACATTTCTCTGTGGTTTATCCCCATTGTAGAATGGTTGGAAGGAATTCTGGAATCTGTCATAGTTGTAGATCTAAAAACCTCTTTTTTTTACTGAATGCCCTCGAAATCGCCAATGTCCCTCATGCAAGCATGGATTTGAGAAGTGTTTCATGATGGATGAGACTGCCAATAAAAGACGATTATTTCATTTTTGCAGTGACAATAGTGGTTTTTGGGACTGAGTTATCAAAGAAAAATCAAGCGATCAATCCTCTAGGGGTAACACTTTCTCAATTAACCATTCGACGAACGAAAGAGTTGGCGATATGTCACATATGTTCCAATCTCGTATTCGTCTCAATGATGAAGTAGACCTTCAGATTTCAGTGAACGTGATGACATGCAAGGCAAAAGGTAGCGCGGAATGGAGTGCATTAGGGAAGGGGTCAACTTGATTAGTAGTTATTAAGCGAATGGGTTATTACATGAACTTTTGTATATGTAGGATTATTATGAGTTAATCTATGTGAACTATGTTTGTAAACTATTCGAATGTGAATGGGTTCCATTGCATCATTTGAAGCCTTCTTGAGACAGCATGAGTCTATTTTTCCTTCATATGATAAGCAATTTTCTCTTAATCAATTTGTGTGAGCTCGCAGTTTGTAGGAACTTGTTAAATGCAACAGAGTTCAACTCAGTATTCAATAATGAATAAAAAACCGATTAAACATGTGATTGCAATGATCATTTGAAATTGGAGTAACTAGTTCTCCTTGAAACGTGCAAAAAAATGACTTGATTATGGCCCTTCAAGGTTGTTAGCCTCACATAACTCCGACATATCACATTTCATAGCAACAAAAAGTCGATAATAAAAGCAATACTCTAATGCCAGATTATTTTATATAATAACAAACTAGCTAAATAATAATTTAAAATCACTATTGAATCTATCCAAAGCCACAAGTATTAAAAAAAAATCAAACAAGTCCCAAAAAACTGAGTTATTATGCCAAAAAGAAGATTACAACCCAACTTATATACTTTAACATAAGATCTAGTTTCATACATTATAAAAAAAAAAAAATGAGAATAGTATTATATAAAGTTGATGCACTATTCCTTGCCGTTGGTGGTGAAAATGAAATTGACCCTCTTACGAACCTTCTATTATTTGCATGGATGGACAATGACGAAGTTCAAGCATAAACCAACATAAGCATAAACCAACATCACTTGCTTGAGCAACCTTGGTCCAGTAAACGAGGATAGTAGTACAACATTGCTTGACCTACAATACATTAAGAACATTAATAGTTGCATATATGAAATAACTACACATCTAAAGTTTAAATGTCATCTAATGTTCTTACCTTACGAACTATATATCATCGTGGTATCCAAACTTCTCAAGTAACTTCTTCAAAATGTGCCACAAACACTATCTATGCCTTGTGTTTGGAAAAAAACGATCTAAAATGCATTTTGCATTGCCCTTCTTGATTGATAATTATTCCATGCAGTGCTTGACCATGCATATACTGAAGCTATGTTCTGAACAACCACACAAAAATATATGTCTTCATTCAATATCAAATCATAACCAAACATTGTTGATTGTCCGTGATGATTGACGCCAACAAAAGGGGTGAAAGGCATGTCATACTTGTTTGTAAGGTAAGTGACATCAAATGTAACATCACCAAACTCCTTATACGCTTGCCTACAATGATTATCAGCCCAAAATACATTCTTTAGCTGTGAATTGTCGTCCAAATTCATGCTAAAGTAAAATCCTAGGCACTGTGCTTGTATTTTTGAAAGGTATGATTGTATTGTTACGGCATTTCCTTATCCAAGTCTTAATCGTCTCACTTTTTCAATGTATTTTCGACAATCGTTTTCCACGCAACTCATGTTTTCATAATCATCTGCTTCACATTTATAGGATTGTAACTTTTATGCAATGGAATTCCCGCTAAATCATTCACTTGTAGCTTGTGTTTCACATATACAATCAATTCTCTGTTGCATCGAAATAACCTGGACTTCGAAGGGGTAATTTCATGATTGTGGTCGAGGTGAACTGTGTTAATTCTCCAGGCTTTATAATTATCTACAGATGTAGAGATTCTAGATTTATAGCTCATCTGAATTGTTGGTTGCAGCTTCAAAAATTCGCAAGTATTACTGATTCTTCGACCTTCACGGCTACATGTCAATGTCATATATCTTAACTCTCTATTGTCTCCCCTTTTCAAATTTATTTTCTTAACTGAAAACCAATTACATACATATATTGTGTGTACAAGTCAAACATATCTTTTAAAACATTATACCCACCTCATGCACAATCACATCGTCTCCCAATGAGGTTTCACCTTCCAATGTGTTAACAGAGTCTGTACCGTTCTCATCATTAGTGTAGTTCACGCGAGGGACTCTATGTTTTGCACTTCATCCATAATTTCTTTAGTTGCAATAACATAATCGGCCACGTTCAATAATCCAAAATAACACTACAATAAATAGCTAAAAAATTATTCTCAAACATATATTTTTTTACTTTCAAAGAGCGCATATGCTTTATCCAATAATTAGAACATAATGAAAATCTAGTTTATAACTAATGAGATACATATCCCAGTGTTTAAAATGGTTCATAAATGAAGACAATAGATAAAAATATCCAAAAACTTAGTTAAAAGGTTGAAGTGTTTCAAAAGAATCAATATCTTTTTTTTTTCAACCCGAACAAAGTAAGAAACTTCCACAAGCTTAGTTAAAAAGTTGATACTCTTAACATAATTAGTTACAAAATAGCCCATACGAGGCTGCCATATGTCTTTTTCCCTAAATGACCAAATCATCTTAAAGTTTGGAGGAAAATTTATAAATACCCCCACTTTTGAAGAGGCATTCAATTCAAATATCTTATTCCCAAAAAGTCATTTATCATCTTTCTCCAAATTTGAGCATCGAAACTACTGAATTTAGGAGGTGAAAAATCATGGCTAGGAGAGAGGATTTGTTAATTTGGTTCCTATCATCAACAAATTGGTGCCATTTGCGAGAATACTTGAGCAAAGCAAACTATGAAATTCTCTATTGTGGTTGAGAAATCCTTGAGATCTGAAATGATGAGCTGAATAGAAGTAGACCAGAAAAGAATAAAAGTATTAAAGGTTGAAATAGAGGAATCTAGCAATGATTCGGTCAATAGTAATGTAAATTCAAATAGAAAGTGGGAAGAAGCACTGCAAGGTTTCATGCCAACGTTTCTCTTGTCCAATGCTATCGCCAATAGAAAGAAAACATGCATTGCAAAATTTGTACAGGAAATGATAGATGTCACGCATTTTATGCAACGTGAATTATACTGCAAGTGTACAGTGTCAAATTTTGTAATATAGTATTGGAGTAAGAGTGTCGAACCCACAGGGATTGTAATTCAAATTTCTACTAAGTACTATACTTATATAGCCTCTATTTTATCTAGATGAATGAATTTTATAATCAATATTTTTAACTAATCTCACGATGACTTTAGTAATGAATTCAATGAATGCAATGTAAACGAATGACTCAATATAAGAAGGCATAGGGAATGATTTCACCTAACTTTCAATTATGATACAATCATTTCTAACTATTCTAGTCAATTTTCTCACGTTCAAAAGCAAGAATCCTAATGTATTTCTCTCCCCTCTCTCGAGTGCCGACTAGAACTTAATCTTAAAATTCAATTCCAATATCTCAATTCTGAATTAAAATCAAAGATTTTATCAAGTTCATGATTCTTTTATGGAGTAAACTTCATAGATCCTATACTTCGAAACCCATAAAATCTACGTTGTGTCAATCCTATGATCCCGCCTAAATTTTCCTCTCTTGAGTGTCGAAATTGACTAGCATCTATTCATTCAATTAGTAACCAATTAATTGAAAGCATTAATTTCATGACACAATCATACATATATGAAAAATCAAATAGAAATAATTATGATAAAATCAAATCATAATATCAAGTTTGGCTACATCAAACCCTAGATAAATTGTTTAGTTCATGATGTAATTCATAAAATCTATACAATTTATATAAGAGAAGATAAGGACGAAGGGAAATATAAACTCTTTTGAAGTTTTAGGTGGAATTCCCCTTGATGTTCTTCACGCCTCCTCTCTTGATTTCTTGAGTCTTTTGATATATTGCCCCTTCCAATCCTCCTTCAATTGTGTGTTCAAATCTCCCCAAAAGTGGTCTTTGGGGTTGTATTTATATCATCATGAAATTTTGGACGGGCTGGAGTTGTATTGGGCCAAGAAAAGAGTCCAAAAAAAGGTAAAAAAAACTATTTCTCGCACATGGTACTTTAGCGGCACTGTAGGGCGCTACGGTGCCACGAATTCTGTTGGTTTTCAGCAAAACGGGCGCCGCGACGCCCATCGGGTGGAAAAACTGACTGCACATCATTCAGTATTTTATTATAACTTTTTTCCCCGATGTCTGATTGATGTGATTTAAGATGATTTAGAAAGCTGATTCAAAGGGATACAATTTTCTTCAGATATAATTTTCTAATTCAAACGTTTGCTATATCAAATATGAGTCTCAATATGAGACTACAAATCTGAAGCATAACTTTTTCGGGTGGAAATTGATGTATGATCATACTTTGATTATATTTGATCCATTTGATTTCTTTCTTCATCTAATTGACTTCAAGAACTCTTGAATCTTCAGTGTGAGGTCCGACATAACTTTGGATTTCTTACAATTTAGCACGTTTCTCCAAGTTTTGCCAAGTTTTGCTTATTTCCTTCAATTTCATCAATCTATATCACAACATCAAAACACACATTAAAACATTTTAAAACTCATAGAAATAAGTTAAATATCAAGTTTAGATGATATCTAAAATATGAGTGAAATACACTCATCAATAGAAAACCTCAAGGAATTGGCGGCAAAAAAATGAGATTGATGGGGGAGGACCAACACCTGGTGCTAGTTTTTTTCCCAAAGATACTAGTAACTTATAGATATCACAAAACTCCAATGGAAAGTGGAAAATTCTGCTGACTAGTAAATCCACTCAAGAGAGAATGGTGAACAAGGTAAATATGCATTATCGGAGGTACAATCGTAGGAAGAATAGGAGGACAAAACACTATTCCTAAATTATTCATCCATATATAGGATTTGAAGGCCGATTTGTAGTAGAGCTATATGGTAGGAAGAAGAAGTGTTAGTTACCATTAAGATCAATCAACAGTTTGCTACCACGTCAATGACTGGGCCTCGAAGCGAAGCAGCCAACCATGAGATTAAAAAACATAAAGCAAGGAGAATGGGAATCTCTTAGGAGTTATTACAATCGATTCTAAGCTAAGATGGTCACCAATGAGGCTACTCCGAATGAGGAAGCACAGAATGCCTTGTGGAATGACTTGTTGGAGAAGACTCTCGCTGGCTAGAGGCCATCAAAAGGTATCCATAGCTTTTCACCAATTAATAGATCTAATATGGAATGAGATCTAGGTGAAGATATCCTCGAGAATCGAAAGAGGTAGAATTAAGAGCACTAGGATGAATTCAGGGAAGCAACCTCTATGTTCGAGATCGCAATATCATTGCTCGGATGGGCCCAAAGGTAGAAGGAATGCATTCTCCACAACAACCTCTCAAAGCATAGACAAAGCGTACCTACCCTATGGAGGACAGACAAATTCTACAAAGCCCATCACACTAGAGGCCGTGATACGAACGAGTGCTTTAAAGTACTCAAAATGGCCAGGATACAAAGTGGGCAGAAGTACATGATTATGGTACCGAGGAGTCAGAAGCCTCCATGTCTAGTGGTGGATTAAAGAAATAATTGATGTCACTAACCCCCAACCATCAGCGAGAGAATTTAATATCATAATCCAAAAAATCGAGATAAAAGCCGAGTAATCACATCAAATCAATCGAAGCATTCACGATGAATC
Source organism: Fraxinus ornus (assembly GCA_903798235.1). Lineage (NCBI taxonomy): Eukaryota > Viridiplantae > Streptophyta > Magnoliopsida > Lamiales > Oleaceae > Fraxinus > Fraxinus ornus. The sequence continues at coordinate 13,927 of CAIGRF010050629.1, forward strand.
AAACATTCATTGAAGATATTAGATTGAGATGTTTTGAATTCATATGTAAAGGTAAAATGCTTTAATCCTTAGAAATGAATCACTAGAAGCTCAAATGTTAATTTTTTATGCACAAAATAAATTATTCATAAAAACGCTCGCATAAAAATAATTTTCAAAAAGATAAAAGTCTTCACTTGATTTTTTAAATCTTTTACCAGTATCACTTATTTTGAAAAGTTAAATGAAAATGTCTTTCAAAAGTTTACACTTTTTAAAATAATCAAGAGAAGAAAATTCTGGAAAATTTTTGTTCTAGCGGACATGCAATTCGTCCAATGGTCAATTTTTTTACCATTATGATTTCTAATGCATAACGGTTAGTTTAGTCGTTCGATTTAACAGGCGGACGTCTGGTTGGTTAGAAATTTTGGCGTTTTGACTCCTATAAATACCACTTCACTTTACATTCGATAGAACACTTTTAAGAGCATTGATATGAGATATTCTTGAGCAAAGTTACACTGATTTATCTTTCTCGAATCATTTATTTTGAAATTTTTTTGATTGAATTAAGTTTTAAAAATCATTTTTTACTCATTAAAGTTTTTCTCACCTAACACTTGAATTTCATTCATTGCTATTTATTAAAGTGTTAGCCTATTTATCTCTTGGTACTTAATTTGATCATATCATTTATTAAGAGAGAAGTTTCTTGTAAAATCACATTCATATTAAATTTATGGGTCGTGTTGAGGTCCCATAAATCTCAACATTGTACAATGATTGTTACTCCTTGTTTGTAAGTCATCGAAAATGTTGTAAAGGGTTGGATTGTACTATAAGACAATCGACATAGTAAAAATGCCTTGCTCGTGACAGAGAGCATGGTAATGGAGGACGTAGATCATTGCTTTGAATCAAACTTCTATAGTTATATCGTTTGTATTCTCTATCTGTTTTACTTATTGCATTTACATTTGTGCTTACTATTTGAATTTATCGATTTCGTCTTTGCTTGCTTGTGTTTATATTATTTTTTCGAAAAAGTTTTAAATAACTAATTCACCCCCTCTTGGTTAGCCATTCTTGGACCTTCAATTGGTATCAGAGCAAGGTGATCATCTTATAAATTAAGATTCTACAATCTTGAGCAATGAATAACTACAATCTTCAAAATCTTGAGGGACATTCTACTAATCACCCTCTTTTCTTTGATGTCACACATTATAATTATTGGAAAGATAGGATGATGATATACATTCAATTAATAGATTATAATATATGAGAAGTTATTGAATATGGTCCTTATGTGCCTACCAAGACTATTAAAATTGATGGCAAATCTGATCAAACCGTTCCAAAAATCTAGAGAGGAATATGATGAAGATGATAAAAGAAAATTATCCTTGAATGTCAAAGCCAAAAATATACTTTATTATACCTTAGATGGAAATGAATTTAATTGCATTAATGCGTGAGATTCCGCATATGACATTTGGCCTGCATTGGAAGTTGCTCATGTTGGAACTAGTAAAGTAAAGGAAACTAAAATTAATCTCTTGGTCAAAGAATTTGAAAACATATTCATGAAACAAAATGAAACTATTGTTGACATGATTACTTGCTTCACTGATATGTCAATGGCATCTAAGGGTTTGATCGAAAATTTACTAACGGTGAATTTTTAAGTAAAATGCTCAGGTCACTATCGGAATGATGGAGCACATTAATGATGTTGATAGAAAATATTAAAGATATCAACTCATATCCCCTGGAAGAACTTTATGGCACCTTGATGACATATGAATTCAACAACGCCGAGACTAAAGAGAAAATGAGGAAAAGCAAAGAGGAATCAAATGAGCCACTCAAGCGCCAAATTGTTCTTAAATCGGCAATCGATGAAGGAACTACAAATGAAAATATAAGTAATGAAGAGCTCGATGATCTAGTTTTTCTTGTCAACAAATGGAGAGATTTTCAAAATAATCGGAGATCCCGAAAGAAAGAAGAAAATAGTGAAGAAAGGAGTAAGAAAATCATTTGTTGTGATTGTGACAAACCCGATCACAAGATATAAATATACATAAATATACTTACCAATTCGAAGTGATGTCTATAAACAATATTTTCTTGTTGAGCGTTTGACAAATTTATGAGATTTTAAGGTTGAAACAGATGAAAAATGAAAGAGTTTTTATCTGTATTAAAGTAAACAGATGAGGAAAATGACTTGATTTTGAAATTTTAAATAAGAAGAGTTTAATTTTTATTTTGTAACTAAAAGAATATTATTGTTAAACATCACCATATTTTTGTAGTTGTATACATGACCTATTTTAAAAGTACCCCATCTCTACGTCTCTAATTTCCTCTCCATCTGTGTTGTATATCGACTTTCGTTCCTTCTCTCCATCTCTATGCAACGCCTCCTGGCCCTCCTCCAATCGCGCACATCATGTTCTTCTCAATTCTTCTGTATGTCCGGCTTCATTAATCAGCTTCTTTTTATGTTTAACAGTTTATGCATTACATTTATTAAAACAATAAATCTTATCTGCCTTCTTTTTACGTGTATGTAGTAGATTTATGTAAGCAATAAAGTTGAAATTTATCTAACAAGTTGTATAGTGTATAAAATTTTATCTTCTCTCATTTAATACTTAATTTCTTGCAAATGGGACTTATTCTTTCCATGTATCTGTCAAATTGTGGTATTAAAAGTTTAAGATGCAACAACTTCTGCGACTATTATTAATTCTGCAAATGGAAATACCATATCTAATTTGTTTCCATTTTCAATGGTACCTTTTAGGGAACATAGAGTAGAATTTTTTTATGACTTGCTATTAATTAGCTCGTCTACGCTATGATATGGGGGTGGGGTTTGTGCCTTGCGGTGGGTGTGACTAGTTTGAGCTAATTGGTAATCTCTTGTAGGTTTGTTTTTCGTTTAATCTTAGTTAGTTGAAATCACACTGGGGATTTGATGAACTTAAATAGCTTTTTTAATTTTGCATTTCGAAAAGTTCATTTCGTAGCCAGTTTTACATATACATTTTATTTTGCTCTAATTTTTAAAACTGGGAGTAGAAATGATACTTAAAAGAGTCTTGAAAAGGAGCTTTGGCAACTGATATCTTGAAACACAGTGGACTGTGGACTGGAGACTTCTACTTTGATGTTGCTTTTGTTTTCTCATTACAAATATCAAGTAAAATAAGGACAAGAAATAGCGAATGATAAACGATTCTGAAGTTAGAAAGTGAAGTGCTAAATTACAGTTCTCATTTCGACTCCAAGAGAAAGCTTTGAACAAGTGGAATGAAAAAGGAATTATTTCGTATATAATTCTAGATGATCGTATTTTTATAATATGTATTTTACTAACTGAATGTTATCTTTTCAAAATAAGAGGTTGGGTAGCCATGTCTTTTAGTAGTATATCTTTTTAGATAGGTTGGAGCCTTTTTTGGTCCTAGAAAGAAAACAGTTCAGTGTAGCAATTTATATTACCATGAGAAAGATTAATCCGCAAGCGATTGTCCGTATTCTCTAAGTTTCAACCCCCTTATCGAAAATCCTAGATCTGCCCGTAGCAATTATATCAAATGAGAACTCTCCGAAACTCCAGGAATAATGTTGGAACTCTCCGAAACTCCAGGAATTAATTTCTTTGGAGAGGGAGGTATTGACGTCTTCTGATGCTTAGGGACTGTTGAAGAAGTGGAACCCAAGTCAGTTCGCACTGCAAAAGAAACATAAAAATCAGATATTATCCAAAAAAATAAGGAGAGATCCTTTGAAACAAAGAAGCTAACGCATAAATTTACCTGTGGTAGTCAGAATACCAACGTCGTAAAATTTGGATTGGAAGAGTGTAATAGTCCCTCAACTTCGCAAGCCTCAAGAGTTCAAATTAAGAATATGTGCTACTAAAGCACGAATCTTGTTAAGGACTCGACTGCGAAGGGCCGGGGCTGGTTGTTTTTCTGCGCAATATAATCAAATAAGATAACTCTTAAAATAAAAAGAAAATAATGTATGAAGAAAAAACACTTACCGTATTCACCATAATGCAGGCATATAATCACAAAAAGGTGATGATTATTAGGCCGCAACTCCCAATTACGGCGAGCAAAGAAAAAGCTCTCATTCCAATTATGTATTTTATTGGGAGAAGTTACAAGCTTAGACCATCTCCAATGTATACCCTTTGCACCAAAATTTGGTGCAAAATGCACTCCAATGCAACACCATATTTTGCACCATTTTGGAAAAA
>CAIGRF010050637.1:0-11561 GCA_903798235.1 Fraxinus ornus
AAAGAAAATAAAATTTAGAATATGCTCATGTTTGGTACACATTAAAATTTTCATTTTCATTCTTCTACTCATTTTCAACCACACATTCTTCAATAAAATAATATTTCCCATCACATCAATAATTTTTCCTTCTTTTTCAACCATACATTCTCCATCAATTTACTATTCCAGAATACATTATTCCGAAATAATGTAACTCAAACACACTCTTGATCTTCACAAAAAGCTCAATTGGAACCCGAGGTAACTTTAAATCTCTCATAAGGTCCGAGGTCTTGTATTCGAATTTTGGAAGATACGACAAAAATTCATGAGGCATAAAATGAACTTAAATTCTTTCAAAGAAGACAATATATATGATGTAACGGCTTGACCACAAGGGCTCGATCGTTACAATATTTTTATAGGTATGGTCAATTCGGAGAGGAATCCTATGCAAACAAGGACTAAAGACTACACATAAATATTTATTATTTGTACACGTTCGAAATTCTTGAAATATGAGGAGTCCTTGTCTAGGATTTTGTACGGACAAAGGCAAACTTGTTCTCTAGAGGAGAGTGAACAATCAATAATCATATGAAATCTTTAAATACAAATGAAATAATAGTTTTAAAGCATTATCTCAAACACATAAAAATGGTTCTCTTCGACATTTTTCAAGTATTTGGACATTTTGATATTTTCATTTAGATGTAATATTATTTTTCTTACTAACTTAAATACGAGAGTAGTTATTGGAGGCTACACGGTCCCCTCTTGTGAATCCTTAGGAAAGCTGTCAAGTTTAAGGCACGAAAAGAGTGGTGCAGGCGAGACAGCTTTAGCACTCATAGAGAGCCTCGATAGCAACAAGAGGTGCATGAATAGATCCAATGGTGAATCCATGATATTGAGCTAGTTAGGGCGGCCAATTGACCACCTTAATAACGAGATTGTTTATTAATATTTAGTTAAATAATATTAAAAAAATTTCAATCAATATATAAATTTTCTAAAACATAAAAGTCATATACATATGAAAAAATAATTCAATACAATCCAAAATAATTTAAAAAATACATATGTCAATCATATACGGATGATAGTTTCAAGTTTTTACGAATTTAAACGAGACAAGATGAAGCTTGTACTTAAAATATGATTAAACGGAAAAGAAGAACTCGAGTTTAGACGAAGTTTATGCAAAATTTTTAAAACAATAATTTTTAGAACTAGAACTATTTTTGACTTAATGTTTTTTCAACTCTTAAAAGAAAAAAAAAAGTACTTAAATTCTCTAAATTTAATTTTACAAAATAAATTGATAAAATCTAATACTAAAAGTATATATTATGAAATAATATTCTGAGTCAACAATTTTATTAAAAAATGATATTTCAGAAACGAAAACTAATATATATAATTGTTTAGGCTTTCAATTTAAATTGTTTAAAAAAAATTAAAAGGGGATGAGATAATTGGAATCGAACCCACAGTCTTTTGAAGACAAAACAAGGACTTCACAATACGAGAAACACCATTTATTGATTAAAAATTGGTACAGTTTTTATTTATTTGTCAAAAAATTAAAAGAAAGAGTGCAAGTCCCTTTCATCTCACAAAGAGAGTGGAGACTCAACCATTTGAGCCACATTGTTTATCATGTGACATTCATGCTAAAAAAAACTCTATTTAATGGTTAAAAATTGGTACTTATTTATTTATTTCTTGTCAAAACATTAAAAAAGAAAAAATGACAGTGAAAGGACTCGAACCCCAGTCCTCTCGCATGGAAAGTAAGCACTCAACCATTTGAACTACATTGCTTATCTTATAATAATTATGCACTAATATTTATATATATTAAATATAAAATCTTCATTTAATCTTTTTTCTCAACGGATCCAGCACGGTCGGTCGTTCCTACTCACCGAGTGCTGGATCCGCCTCTAAATAGATCACCCTAGCAAGTGACTCAAGAGGAGGATCATATGCTCACTTGAGATAGAATAAACCACTGAGCTTCGCCTATACACAATACTTAATTACTTATTTTTTAGTTGTCCTTTTTACTTAACTAGATTAGGACGGTCTTTTGTTATCTTAGGATTTTACACATAATCATGTTATTTACAGATTGTTAAATAATAGCCACTCATTTCATTGATTTTGAAATTTAATTACTACTGAGTATTGTTTATCGTATGATAATTCAAAGGGTTTCATTGGCGAATTCATTTGTGATCACATGTTCATTTTGTATGCTTCTTCCTATATTAATTGTATCTAGTCTACGTTCCTAAAGAAGGCTTGAAGAAGAAGCAAAGGTGGTGGTGCTTGGGCACATGAAAGGGATCATGGGGATCAATTAACACAAATTAGTCAATAAATTGAAGAGTTGACACACGTGGTGGTCTGATTGGTGACTCATTAGTAGTTGACACAACTAGTTTTCGTGGTCGAGCGTGACTAGGTGGCAAAAAATGAATCCAACCATTGAGGCATGGTAAAGAAAACTTCTACATATTGAATAAGTTTACGTGTGAAGCTTTTCTTCCATTCATCCTTTGTTTGAGATAGGTTTTCCAATTGAAAATGATTTTTATTAGAATGCGTGATTATGAAAGAATGTGAAATAGTTTTGGGTAAAAATAATTTTTAGATATTCTTTCCCATATAAGTTCTCATTTACACTCGGTTCTTGTGTCAACAATTTATATATGAGGCAAGGCAAGTGTTAGGTTGATAAAACATCTACGTGATTCTTTTAGTTATTTATTATATAATGATTTCGGAAAGGTGACTTATGACTATAACTGTATGAAATTTTGAATATGTAAGGATTTTAACGAAATAAGTCGATGAAAAAGTGAAGCATAACATAATCATAAGAGAAATATTCAGAGTAAAAACATAAACACGCCAAGTTGTTGACCCAGTTCAGCCAACATCCTAATTTGGGGGGCTCAGAGACTATAGCCCATTCCACTAGTGCAAAATAGCCTTCCAAGAGAGAGTATAGTGTACATCAAACCACTCAGAACACTGGTTTGATCATCAAGCCTTATGGATCTACAAAACTAATACAGAAGTCATCCACTACAATCAACCTTTAACAGTTCTAAACAAACCTTAGAACAGTACAAACTACAAATTGCCTAGAGTTACAATAGCAGGACTAATCTCACAGGATAAATCACCAAAAATAGATATATAGAGAAGGATTTCAGCACCAAGAAAAAGAAAAACCCTCAAAAAACGAAGAATCTAGAGAGAAAACCAGAAGAATTAGATCCAAACCAAAAGTGACACTATAGTACCCGTCAAAACCAAGTTAACTCAAAATGGTTTTATCAAGAATAGATCTTAGCCTTCCATTTGATGAGACTGTTATTATCATTCCTCAACAAGCACAATCCGTGTCACGCCCAATGGGCCATTTGGAGGTTGCTACATGGGCCATCCATAATCCAAATAATCGGTTGATGCAAGTTTTAGAAATAGCACCAATTTAATAGTGTTTTGAGAAACACACATTTTCAATTCTTGACCTTGGTTCTTAATAAAACATTACTCTCTCTGGTTGCATAAGTTGCACATGGAACTTACAGTCTATTATCATAGACTTAGTACCTGTAAAAAATTTAATGTGTGTCAATATGGAGTATACACAAATAGGACTTAAATTTTACAACAGATAAAACTTTTATCCCCTTATCTAAGGGATTTTTATCAGTATGAATTTTGCACAAATTAACTTCACATATAGAGATTTTCTCCCTAATGAAATGATACTTCGCTTCAATATGTTTTGACCTTTCATGATAAACATGATTTTTGCTAAATAAGAGTGCACTCTGACTGTTAGTAAACATAATTGGAGTATCATGCACAAAGTTTAATTCATTTAAAATTCCTCTTAACCATTTAAAGCTTTAGTGATGGCAATATCTTCAGCTTCAGTGCTGGATAATGTTACCATTGACTGCAATTGTGATTTCCAAGTTATACAATTGTCACCAAGTGTAAAAAATAAGCTATTGTTGATTTTCTATCATCTTTATCACCAGCAAAATTAGCATTCACATAACCTTCTAAGGTTAGCTTATCAGTTCTTTTTTCATATACAGGTCCAAGATTTGAAGTACCAATAATGTATCTTAACAACCATTTTAAACCTGCCCAATGGGGCTTACCAGGGTTGGACATAAATCTGCTCAAAAACTAATTGCATAAGCTAAATTAGGTCTAGTAGTAATCATAGAAAACATAATAGATCCTATAGCATTAGAATAAGGTATGTTTCTCATCTCCCTTAATTCCTTCTCTGTTTTAGGAACGTGTGCACTAGAAAGATTCATGTGAGCAGCTAATGGAACATTTACAGATTTTGATTCATTCATTCCAAATTTAGTTACAACTTTGTTCAGATAGGATTCTTGAGAACCAGTTAATCTGCTTTCAGGTCTATCTCTTTTTATAAGCATTCCCTAAATCTTTCATATCAAACTCAGATTTTAAAAGATTTTTCATTCTTATGATTTCAGATTTGTTTGAACTAGCTAGAAGCATGCCATCTACATAAAGAAGTAAATAAACATCAACCTTTCTTTGAGTTGTTATAGTACAAGCAAGCATCATAATAACTCCTTTTAAAACCTATCTTTAGTACATGGGCATCAAACATTTTGTACCATTGTCTAGGACTTCGTTTAAGTTCATACAATGATCTTTCCAATTTGCACACTAAATCAGCTTTACCCTTTACCTCAAAACCTTGAGGCTGACTCAAGTAGATATTCTCTTCCAAATCCCCATGTAGGAATGTAGTCTTAAGATCAAGTTGTTCTAACTCCCAATTGAATTGAGCAACTAGTGCTAAGATTAGTATGATAGTTTTATATTCAATCACATGAGAGAATATCTCATTGTAATCAATCCCTCCTTTTGAGTAAACCCCTTGGCCACCAATCTAGCTTAATACCTAGAGGGATCATTAGGATTAGTTCCTTTTTTAATTTTGTAAATCCATTTACATTGTACTATCCTATGATCCTTAGACTTGTTAATTATCTTCCAAGTTTTATTCTTAGTTAAGGATTGCAGCTCTTCTTCCATAGCCCTTTTCCAATTTTCAGATTTTGAACCATTCATAGCTTCTTCAAAAGAATTAGGTTCATAATGTTTAATGGCTTCACCTGAAACCAAGACAAAGTCAGTCAAGTTTTGAGATTCATATCTAGGGTTATGTCTTATTTCCCTCATTTCCCTATCTCTTGTAAGTTGGAAATATTGAATAGAGGTATTATTAGTAGGAAGAGTAGGCTCAATAGTTTCAATTCCACTGAGGTTCATCCACCTCAACAGGTTCATGTTGTTCAACCAAATGTGTGTTATTTCCAGTTTCTACAGGTTGAGATAGGTTAAATTTGGTTAACTTCACCTCCCTCAGAGCACTCTTATGATTTTCAGATTCAACAACCTTTTCAGTTTCATGTTTTAGGCATGGCATTTCAGATTCATTAAAGATTACATCTCTACTATTAATAATCTTAATGCCTTGCACACGTAAAACCCATAACCTATAGCCTTTTACCTCTTCAGGGTAATAACATCATATATTTAATGTCTCTAAACTCTAATTTTCCCTTAGTTTGATATGCATAAGTAGCACATCCAAAAACCTTTATGTATGTTAGACTTGGTGGTCTCTCAGTCCACAGTTCTTGTGGTGTTTTGAAGTCCATAGAACTAGATGGAGATCTATTGATCAAATAAGTTGCAGTAGCAACTATTTCTGCCCATAAACTTTTGGCTAGACCAAAGTTAATTAACATGTATCTAACCTTGTTCATTAGGGTTTTATTCATCCTCTCAACTATCCCATTTTGGTTGGGTGTTAATATGATTGTTCTATGTCTCATTATTCCCTTTTGCTTGCAATAATTGTCAAACTCAAAGTTACAAAACGCAAGGTCGTTATCAGTTCTTAGAGTTTTTAACTTTTTATCTAATTGGTTCTCTACCAACTTAAGTCAAGTCATAAACTTCTGAAAGGTTTCAGATTGAGCCTTTAGAGGATAAATCTAAACCTTTCTGGAATAATCATCTACAAGAGACAAGAAATACTTATTTTCTCCAAAGGTAGGATGTTTTTCATGCCCCCATAAGTCAGCATGAACATAGTCTAATGGTCCATTTGTACTATGGGAACTAGTTTAAAAGCTCACTTTGTGAGATTTTCCCAACACACAGGTTTCACAAAAACTTAAAGGTTCAACTTCATCCTTTCCAAGTAGCTTCTGGTTACTTAGATACTTTAAGCTTTTGTTACCAATATGACCCATCCTATTATGCCATAGTTCAGGTTTATCTTCAATAACAGAGAATAGACTGGAATGAGGAATATGGATTGTATTGCCTTCAAGGTTATACAATCCATTTTTCATTGGTCATTTCATTAAAATTAGGGATCCTGTCATAATTTTCATGACCTGATTGTCTGATTTGAAAACATGTCCTTCACCTTCAAGAATCCCTAATAAGAAAAGGTTTCTTTTAAGATTTGGGACATACTTGACATTCTTGATTAGTCTATCAATACCATCATGCATTTTAATAGCAATGTCACCAATCCCAATAACAGTTTGAGAATTATTATCACCCATATAAACCGTCCTAGGTTCTACATCTTTATAGTTATAAAATCAAGATTTTATAGGACTCATGTGAAAGGTACAACACTTGTTACAGTCATCACATGTAGGCTATCTAATTCAGATCCTACAGTAGTATTATTCAGTTCCCCATTGCTTTGATCCTTTTGTTTCTTTTTTCAATCAAAGCAATCCCTTTTAAAGTGCCCTAATTTTCCATGGTGAAAGCACTTTTTATTACTCTTGTCTTTAGATATTGGTCTTCCTTTTGATTTCTCTTTTATTCTTTTCTGTTGAAAAACAGTTTAATCTTTTCAAGTCTTCCCCTAACAAACATCCTTTCCTCTCTAGAGTTAGATTTATGTTCCTTCCTAACTTTTAACTCTCTAACTCTTAAGGCATCTACCACTATAGCTTGTGTCAATTTATCCCTTGAGTATTTTATAGCATTCTGACATCTCTATGGGACTCAGATAAAGAATTCAATAAAATCATAGCAAGGTCTTCATCATCAAACTTCTTATCATTATGTACCAGACTCTTAACAATAATGCTAAAGTCACTCAAATTCACTGCTAAATCCTTTCCAAGATCCATTCTGAAACTAAACAATGTTTCCAAAAGATAAATTTTGTTTGGCAAAGTTTTAGTCACAAACATGGTGTCAAGCGCAGTCCATAAAGCTCTAGCAGTTTCAGCTTCATCTACTTGTCTAACAATATTATCAAATAAATGCAAGATTATTGAACTATATGCAATTTCATCCATCTCTTCAATTTCATCAGGTTTAGCTTTAAATTCATCAGAAAAAGTTTTAGGATTATCAAGAGCTTTAGCAATCCTTTGTTGGACCAGAATGACCCTCATTTTTTGCTTCCATATTGAGTAATCCCCCTTTCCATCGAATTGTGATAACTTGACCTTCGAACCCATTAAAGATTCTGTAAAAGGGTGGCTCGTACTCATGGATATAGTATGATCTTAAACTACATATCAACTATTAGGCAGAAAAGGTTTTTCAAAAAATTTGAATTTAAAAAAAAAAACAGTTACAGTGATGCAGAAACTGAAGCAGAAATCAATGATTGTATGTTCAAAAATTGTATTAGTATCAGTGATTAACACAAAGTTAACAATTATATTCAAGAATTGCACAATATAGTCAATAATATCATAAATACAACATGCTAACCAAGATAGACATATACATATTCAAATTAAACATAATTTCTATGTAGAAACAATATTTCATGTATATAACATCTATCATGCACACCAATTTAAAAACCAACTTGCTAGAGATATGAAAAGGTCTCACCAAATATTGTTGAAAAATAGTAAAGAAGACCCTCAAGAACCCTAATCAGGAATCAAGAATCCACTCAATCACATAGATCAATTTAGTTGGCCTACCGCCACAAAGTCAATTACTAATATTACCACAAAGAAAAATAATCAGTAATCACTTTAACAGCTTTAAAAGAAAAACGACAAACCCCCCAAAAATGACCCAAAGAAAAACCAAAAAAAAAAAATTTATTATTATTATTATTATTTTTCAAAACAAAAAGGAAAAACTCTCAGAAACCTTAAGAGCTCTGATACTAGTCTGTTTTAACGAAATAAGTTGATGAAAAGTTTATGCATAACACAATCATAAGAGAAATATTCAAAGTAAAAACACAAAAAAAAACCAAGTTGTTGACCCAGTTCAACCAACGGCCTAATCTGGAGGGCTCAGAGACTATAGCCCGTTCTACTAGTACAAAATAGCCTTCCAAGAGAGAGTATAGTGTACATCAAACCACTCAGTTTGACCATTGATTCTTATGGATCTACAAAACCAATACAGAAATCCTCCACTACAATCAACCTTTAACCGTCCTAAATAAACTTTAGAACAACACAGACTACAAACTGCCTAGAGTTACTGTAGTAGGACTAATCTCACAGGATTAATCACCAAAAACAGATATACAGAGAAGGATTTCAGCACCAAGAAGAAGGAAAAGAAAAAACCCTCAATGAACGAAGAGTCTATAGAGAAAACCAGAAGAATCAGTTCCGAACCAAAAGTGACGCTATAGTACCTGTCAAAACCAAGTTAACTCAAAATGGTTTTATCAAGAATATATCTCAGCCATCCATTTGATCAGACGTTTATTATCATTCCTCAACAAGCGCAATCCTTGTCACAACCAATGGGCCATTAGGAGGTTGCCACGTAGGCCATCCATAATCCAAATAATCGATTGAGGCAAGTTTCAGAAATAGCACCAATTTAATAGTGTTTTGAGATGCACACATTTTCAGAATTTATTTTTGATAGTCTCAATGTTGAAAGCCCATCAAAGGGCAAGTAGTCCAACACATCTTAGACTTAAATAGGATATAATGCCATCACAACATTGGTGGAAATAGTAACAACAACACCTGTTGCTAAGGGAAATAGAAGATGTCTGAAAGCAACTGGGGCGATAGGCAGTGTGATGCTATCCCTATATGGTAGTCGAGGACATTGAGTGGGAAGAGTTGTTAGAGGATGATTTCAGTCCAAGGTCTTACTCCATTGATTTATAATGAAGACGGCAACGCTATAATATATTCTAGTGTTTGACTATGAATACGTCAAGGAGAATGGAGAAGATAATTAAAGGAAGTAGTAAAGCAACGAATAAAGGCTTGAACGCGTAATCGTTGTCCTCAAATTAAATTTACTCCCTCTAGGATTGATTTTGATGCTTAAAAGGACTCGCAACAAATTGTTTGTAGAATTTAACAAGCCTAAAAGAAGAGAACATTGCTTGTATTTTTGTCTTAGAAATTGAAGAACACTTTGAAAATTGAATATGTATATAGAATTTGAAAAAAAACTCTTTCAATATGGAATGTTGTCAAGTGTTGGATGATTTAATTGTGTTTAAAAAATGAATTATATCTCTTATTTATAGATTATCATTCATATACCATGAGAATGTATCAATGGTTGATGAGAAATTCAAACCCAACGATCAAAAAATTGATTTGGGGAATCGCCCAACACCTTTGTTTTTCTTCTCGTTTTGCTATTGGTGTTTCCGTACTTGCTTGATACACCCATATAGATATATTATCATTTCAATACACTTTATGATTATAAGTTGAACAATAAATTACAACATCTAATTTTCCTGCACGGTTGATTTGCTGGTTCATTATGGATTCGAAAAGCCATGGTAATAGTCAGTGATGAGCTAATGAGGAAATTAGGGCTTTTCATTGAACAACATCCCGTTTGGTACAAAATTGCATGACTAAATTTGAGATTGAGATGAGTTAAATTGACATTCACATGAACTCGATGTAACACTATGGAAATGGGAATGATTGATTGTTAAATGATTAAGATTTTGTGAGTCATCATGTTATTTTTAAAGTATTAAATTATATTTGTGCCTCTGGAGCAGAGTGTGAGGATGATAATGTTGGTTGAGGCATAGAAGATGGTGATAGAATTTTGATAAAGATCGACAAGTCTTGAGAGAAAATTTTATTAACAAAATAATACCGACTGGTCTTAAATTTTTTATCATTTAATTAAGCTGCGTCTATAATCGCAAATCAATTACATGAAATATAGTAAAATATTTAACTATATTGAATTTATCTGAGAAATAAGTTGGACATTCTATTTGTTGCTCAAACGGGTTGGAATCCTCAAGATTTTTTATTTTCACATATGCTCATCTTGAATTTGCCATAAAATTATGAAATATGTTTAATTATTTCCTCCAGTCTCATGCTCACCAATGTCATACTAAAAACAAATTCTTTTAAATACTTTTTATCATTTCAACAAGGACTGTTACCTTTTAACATAATATTGCAAGCAAGATATGTATTTTCTTTTTCCAAACCGATTTGCAATTTTCATGAAAAATATATATTTGTGGAAATCGAATTCAAATTATTTCCAAATAAGTTTGCAACTTTCACGAATCGAAATTACTAAAGACTTAATTGTGAACTCATAGCTCTATAAGTAAAATCTTTTAAAAATATCTTATGCAATAGTGAATTGCTTTAAAAATTTGTCGCGTAGCATAAATAGACGTTGTTTTAAAAAAAAAATTAATCTTCAATACAAGTTGTTAGGAACACCGCTAAATTGACGTGACAAACGAAAAAATAGACAATGTCAAGACTCCAAAAAAATTAATATTTTTTAATCCAAATTTACATGTGATTTTAGAACATATTCAATTCTTAATCTATGTGACATTTAAAAAGACGAATTTTTAGTTGATGCATTGATATTTAATGAATAGATGATCAAGTAACATTGACTTCCAGTAGATTCCATATATATACCAATATTTCCTCCTTCGTTTCTTTTATTGACATCAAAATAAAAGATAATAAAACAGAGTTGAAGAGAGAAAATATAATATTGTAAAAAAAAAAAAAACATATTGAATTAAATTAATGATTCAACATGTCTAACAGAACTTCTACACCTAAATGTCTGTCTAGACATTGTCTATCTCTGGAGAAGTTTTTTTTATTAAACACCGTCTATTTGTATTTGTGTGACAAGTTTTTTAACAGTTTAGGGTTATGGTTGCATTGCAGACCAATTTTGAACTTGACCATTTATTCATTAGACATTAATGCCATGAAAACTGAAAGTCGTCTATTTACGTGCCATGCATAGTCCTTATCTATAAAATGTATTGGAGATGCCCTAAACTCCACTTTTCGCATTTTAATTTTTATAATCGATGAAAATTGCTTATTTGGAAATATTCCACTTAATTATGTCAACTTACCATTACATCGCACGTATTAAAAAATACAAGACATTGAAAAAACTCTCATTTTACCATTTTCGTTTTCAGAATTCCACGTTATATTAGGTAGAAGTAGAGGTGTCAATTTGGGTGG
>CAIGRF010050661.1:6105-17000 GCA_903798235.1 Fraxinus ornus
CGAAAAACTATGAACTTCTCGTCTATTTTCACAAAATTGAAAAGAAAAACATAAACAAACCTAGCAAATCCAATAAGCCCTCAATTCGGTAGCACAATAGAGGGAATAAAACTCAAAAAAATCGGAAACAATATACAGAATAGGAAGAATTGAAGTAGTGAAGATTATACTTTCAGGTATGTGTCTCAATTAGATTATTTCGAATTTATTTGTTCCATCGCGAGAGAAAGAGAGCAAGGGAACATCTTTGAGGATTTGGAGAAAATATATGGCGTAAATTTTTGGGCAGCACTTATGCTCCCTTTTATCTTGATAGCACCCCTGCATCCATCCAACACATTTAAAATTCAAAAACTATTAATTTTCATTCACTCAGACAAATCAATTCAGCCAAATTTACAAATTGAAGTAGAAAACGAACTAAAAAGGCACCTCATGAATGCAAATTGAGGATTAATCTTCCCAGAGGCAACCTTATCAAAATCATCTCAGTAAACGAAATGGTAGCATCAGGCTTCCCATCCTCGTAAGGCCCTAGGGAAAAAAATCAGTAGATGGAAATATTAAATCTTGATGATAGGTAAATTCCAGATTTCCTCATGTATTATTGTCGATATACTTCAAATTAAGCCGAAAAAAATGAAATAGAGAAGTGTTTCTAACCTTCCTTAACTTTCCCTTTCTTTATATCAACAACAAAAGACTAAAGAGTAGTGCTTACCAAGGGAAGCCAGTGCACTGAAATCAGGGTCAGCGCATTTGATCTATTGAAGGCAAGGCACGAAAAGGGGGAGATTGCAGACTGGAAGTTGAAGGGTTTTTTTTTTGTCTGTTGAGAGAGGAGAAATAGAGGCGATCAATTGCAAGAAAGCAGAAGCAAGAAGTTAGAATATATTTTGTGAACAGTGTTAAGCCAGTTTGTGGAACCAGTTAAGCGTGAAAGGGAGGAGCCACAAATGAATATTATTTATTTAAAAACGCTGAAAAAAGAAATTCGGTTATTTTTTTCGTTAAAACAAGAAATTCCGTTAGTTTTTCCGTTAAACCAAGAAATTATGTTTCATAGGCACTTTTTATATATAGAAAGATATAGAAACTAGGTGCAAGCAACGTGCAATGTACGTTTGCTTAGTTTATGTTATATTCTAAAAACAAATGACAAGAAAAAAAGATGCCCCCAAATGGAAATACATTTTGATCAGCCTGGTACTTGAGCTGATGGAATTGAAATTTTCACCTGATGCATAGTTATTTAAGTTGCATGTATTCTCGACAAGATAATGCTTAAAAAAGTTTCACCTGATTCATAGTTAATTAAGCATCTTGTATTCTGAACAAAATAAAATGCTTAAGGGGGTTAACATTTTATCAACATTTGGACAGAATAATGCCTAGAAATCCATTGCAACAAATATTAACCATTCAACCAGCACCAAATATGAACAACCAGCAAATTCATCATACAACCAAGAACAAATATTAACCATTTGACAGAATGATCATCACAAGGTCATTACAAAAGTGTTGGTACACAATTAGTTCTAATCAAACACGGACAAATAGACTTTCTCTCCATCTTCTCCGAAGTCCTCCACACTATTCATATTGTCCGCAACTATCACACAATCGGGTTGAAGTAAAGGATCTCCATTCATGCCGTCCATAGTATCGTGTCCTACAACAAATCACGGAGCAAAATGTTCAGCTTAAAAACAAGCATTCATTTCTTTTTTCCTACTCACAAACAAGCATTCATTTCATTTCATTTTTGAAAATGTCCTCACCTGCTGATTTATACCTTAGATTCAGCTTCGCACGGTCGACTATAGGTAACTCGGTGAGTTCGATTTTCAGATAAGAGTAAGAAGAAATTGGATGAAATGGGAAGGAGATGGAGGAATCTGAGATGGGCGGGTTCTGCAAGTGAGAAATGGGAGAAATCGGCTCTTTCCTTCCTCTTTGCCCTATTTTGAAACGGCTTCTATCTCTTTTCTCCCGAACCGACCGATTTTTTTATTTTCTGCAAGGCTTCTGTGAAATAGTACCCCGTAAGTCCAGCATTTCTCATGAATTGATTGCTGGATTTGAATGGATTAAATTGGATGTCTCCATATATTGCTTGTGCGAGAGAAAAAAATGATTATTGCGCCCATGATTTATCCAACTAAGATGATGGGCAAGCACAGCCGCCCCCAACCCCCGGCAACTACGGTTTCTTGGGGGCGCCGGCCATGAAAAGGGGAGAAGAGCTTCTCCATTAAGGTTTTTCAGTTACGGAAGATTAAAGGTTTTTATTTTTTATTTTTTGGGAGTTGAGGAGGCAGGGACTTCTTGTGTAAATTTGAGAAAGATATCAAAACTTTAACTATATTCTTCTTAATTTATTTATTATTCGATAAAGAAAATAAACAATACATAATTATGAATTAATTTTCTATAAGTATTTTTTTGCTTTAAATAAAAATTTAATAAGATTGGTTGAATGTTATAAAATTATGTACATCATTTTATTATTTATTTATCTTAGTTTTTATTCAAAAATTTTACATCACAAAGCAATTGCATTCACGTAACGCAGATAAATTAAAGTTTTCTCCCTTCTGAGAAATTTAATCTACAAAGTTATGATCATATTTAATAGGCTTATTGGCACAATACTCCCAATGTATAGACCTATTGCCAAATACTCCCAATCTTTTCAAATTGACAAAAAAAAAAACCCATTTATAAACTTTGAAGTGCGAAAGATCCCCTTTTTATATTGTCTCCCTAAATCCTTGTGAAATGTTGAATAAATCCCCTTATTTAAATAAAACAAAAAGAAAAGAAGAAAAAAATAAAGAATTATTTTCAACTATAGTCCCAAAATTTTCAAAAAAGAGATAAAAAAATGCAAACAATCCCAATTTCTATTATATGTTTTCTTTTCTCTTTTTCTCTCTCTAACTTTGAAGGATATGTTTGTGTCAATATTTATTCTCTGCTTTCTTTTCTCAAATGGTTATTCCAGTTTCTATTCTCAAATGGTTATCCCAATTTCTATTCTATTCTATACTATGCTTTCTTTCCCCTTTTTCTCTCTCTAACTTTTGAGATTATGGTTGTCCCAATTTCTATTATATGCATTTTTTTTTCTCTTTTTCTGTCTCTAACTTTGAAGGTTATGACTATCTAAATCACTATATATTCTTTGCTTTCTTGTCTCAAATGGTTATCCCAATTTATTTTCTTTGCTTCTTGTTTTTTTTTCTTTTTCTATGTTTCTCTCTCTAATTTTGGAGAAAATGATTGATTGGTTGAATTATAAAATTATATATCGTTTTATTATTTATTTATCTTAGTTTTATTTAAAATTTTCACATCACAAATCAATTACATTAACTTGAAGCATTATAACTTAAATTATTCTCCCTTCTGGAAAATATAATCGGCATGATTAAAATGATATTCAATACTCTCAATTAAAAATAAATATTAGGGACCCATTTGTACATTTGCAAATATTAGGGACCTAACTGTAATTTTCCCTAATTAAAACTAAGTGCATGTTGATCTTGTAATGTTAGAGACAATTTGCACACCAAAGGCAAAAGTTAAGGACGTTTGCGCCAAATTCCCATTCTAATAATAATATTCATTCTAACTTAGTCCATGTTTGGTTCACATTAAAATTTTCATTTTCATTCTTCTACTCATTTTTAACCACACAATTTTCAATAAAATAATTTTTTTCATCACATCAATAATTTTTCTTTCTTTTCAACCACACATTCTCCATCAATCTACTATTTCAGAATACATTCTTTCAAAATAATGTGGCCCAAACACACCCTTAATATCGTTTGTTGACATATGGTTGATTTCATTCTTAACGTTTTGATCATAACAAACAAAATTTATATTATTTCTAACAATTGTGTTAAAATCAATTAAGCATTGTCAAAATCAACACATTATAAATTGGACTCGAAAATGAAGATCAAAGTGAAAGTTAAGTATTCAAGTCAAATCATTTGAGACGAGAGTTTGAAGGATCAAAATCAAGACTATCAAAGTTTGGCTCATGAAGAAGGTCAAGATCAAAATCAAGCATTAAAGTCAAATGTCTAGAAAGATCAAGATCAAGAGTTTAAGAACCAACATGAAAGAGACTTCAAATCAAGATCAAAGACTAAGCTTTCGAGATCATGTGCAAATATATAACACTTTGATCTTTAATAATGAACGACAATAGTTCAAAAATTATTTTGCACACGAAGAGTTAATTTCATATTAGTTGCATAAAATATTTTTGATTAAAAGTAATATTGATCTTTCAAAGTGATACTTGAACTTAGATCATAGCTTTAAAAAAAAGGTCAAAGTCAACGAAACGTCCGGTTGACCAGGTAAAAAAAAAAAAGCTTAACAGAAGTCATTTTGCTATGTGGCCAACAAATTAAGAATTAATCTAGTGGTACATTACCACTTACACAAGGGTGTCCATAATGGACACCCGGCACCCTCTTATTGGTGGGGTGCCAGGGCCCCACTGACACCCCACCAATAGGAGGGTGCCGGGTGTCCATTATGGACACCCTTGTGTAAGTGGTAATGTACCACTAGATTAATTCTTAATTTGTTGGCCACATAGCAAAATGACTTCTGTTAAGCTTTTTTTTTTTTACCTGGTCAACCGGACGTTTCGTTGACTTTGACCTTTTTTTTAAAGCTATGATCTAAGTTCAAGTATCACTTTGAAAGATCAATATTACTTTTAATCAAAAATATTTTATGCAACTAATATGAAATTAACTCTTCGTGTGCAAAATAATTTTTGAACTATTGTCGTTCATTATTAAAGATCAAAGTGTTATATATTTGCACATGATCTCGAAAGCTTAGTCTTTGATCTTGATTTGAAGTCTCTTTCATGTTGGTTCTTAAACTCTTGATCTTGATCTTTCTAGACATTTGACTTTAATGCTTGATTTTGATCTTGACCTTCTTCATGAGCCAAACTTTGATAGTCTTGATTTTGATCCTTCAAACTCTCGTCTCAAATGATTTGACTTGAATACTTAACTTTCACTTTGATCTTCATTTTCGAGTCCAATTTATAATGTGTTGATTTTGACAATGCTTAATTGATTTTAACACAATTGTTAGAAATAATATAAATTTTGTTTGTTATGATCAAAACGTTAAGAATGAAATCAACCATATGTCAACAAACGATATTAAGGGTGTGTTTGGGCCACATTATTTTGAAAGAATGTATTCTGAAATAGTAGATTGATGGAGAATGTGTGGTTGAAAAGAAAGAAAAATTATTGATATGATGAAAAATATTATTTTATTGAAAAATGTATCGTTGAAAATGAGTAAAAGAATGAGAATGAAAATTTTAACTTGAACATAAGGCGTTCTTATAAAAATATCATTTTCAAAGGGAATTTGGCGCAAACGTCCTTAACTTTTGCCTTTGGTGTGCAAATTGTCTCTAACATTACAAGATCAACATGCACTTAGTTTTAATTAGGGAAAATTACAGTTAGGTCCCTAATATTTGCAAATGTACAAATGGGTCCCTAATATTTATTTTTAATTGAGAGTATTGAATATCATTTTAATCATGCCGATTATATTTTCCAGAAGGGAGAATAATTTAAGTTATAATGCTTCAAGTTAATGTAATTGATTTGTGATGTGAAAATTTTAAATAAAACTAAGATAAATAAATAATAAAACGATATATAATTTTATAATTCAACCAATCAATCATTTTCTCCAAAATTAGAGAGAGAAACATAGAAAAAGAAAAAAAAACAAGAAGCAAAGAAAATAAATTGGGATAACCATTTGAGACAAGAAAGCAAAGAATATATAGTGATTTAGATAGTCATAACCTTCAAAGTTAGAGACAGAAAAAGAGAAAAAAAAATGCATATAATAGAAATTGGGACAACCATAATCTCAAAAGTTAGAGAGAGAAAAAGGGGAAAGAAAGCATAGTATAGAATAGAATAGAAATTGGGATAACCATTTGAGAATAGAAACTGGAATAACCATTTGAGAAAAGAAAGCAGAGAATAAATATTGACACAAACATATCCTTCAAAGTTAGAGAGAGAAAAAGAGAAAAGAAAACATATAATAGAAATTGGGATTGTTTGCATTTTTTTATCTCTTTTTTGAAAATTTTGGGACTATAGTTGAAAATAATTCTTTATTTTTTTCTTCTTTTCTTTTTGTTTTATTTAAATAAGGGGATTTATTCAACATTTCACAAGGATTTAGGGAGACAATATAAAAAGGGGATCTTTCGCACTTCAAAGTTTATAAATGGGTTTTTTTTTTTGTCAATTTGAAAAGATTGGGAGTATTTGGCAATAGGTCTATACATTGGGAGTATTGTGCCAATAAGCCTATTAAATATGATCATAACTTTGTAGATTAAATTTCTCAGAAGGGAGAAAACTTTAATTTATCTGCGTTACGTGAATGCAATTGCTTTGTGATGTAAAATTTTTGAATAAAAACTAAGATAAATAAATAATAAAATGATGTACATAATTTTATAACATTCAACCAATCTTATTAAATTTTTATTTAAAGCAAAAAAATACTTATAGAAAATTAATTCATAATTATGTATTGTTTATTTTCTTTATCGAATAATAAATAAATTAAGAAGAATATAGTTAAAGTTTTGATATCTTTCTCAAATTTACACAAGAAGTCCCTGCCTCCTCAACTCCCAAAAAATAAAAAATAAAAACCTTTAATCTTCCGTAACTGAAAAACCTTAATGGAGAAGCTCTTCTCCCCTTTTCATGGCCGGCGCCCCCAAGAAACCGTAGTTGCCGGGGGTTGGGGGCGGCTGTGCTTGCCCATCATCTTAGTTGGATAAATCATGGGCGCAATAATCATTTTTTTCTCTCGCACAAGCAATATATGGAGACATCCAATTTAATCCATTCAAATCCAGCAATCAATTCATGAGAAATGCTGGACTTACGGGGTACTATTTCACAGAAGCCTTGCAGAAAATAAAAAAATCGGTCGGTTCGGGAGAAAAGAGATAGAAGCCGTTTCAAAATAGGGCAAAGAGGAAGGAAAGAGCCGATTTCTCCCATTTCTCACTTGCAGAACCCGCCCATCTCAGATTCCTCCATCTCCTTCCCATTTCATCCAATTTCTTCTTACTCTTATCTGAAAATCGAACTCACCGAGTTACCTATAGTCGACCGTGCGAAGCTGAATCTAAGGTATAAATCAGCAGGTGAGGACATTTTCAAAAATGAAATGAAATGAATGCTTGTTTGTGAGTAGGAAAAAAGAAATGAATGCTTGTTTTTAAGCTGAACATTTTGCTCCGTGATTTGTTGTAGGACACGATACTATGGACGGCATGAATGGAGATCCTTTACTTCAACCCGATTGTGTGATAGTTGCGGACAATATGAATAGTGTGGAGGACTTCGGAGAAGATGGAGAGAAAGTCTATTTGTCCGTGTTTGATTAGAACTAATTGTGTACCAACACTTTTGTAATGACCTTGTGATGATCATTCTGTCAAATGGTTAATATTTGTTCTTGGTTGTATGATGAATTTGCTGGTTGTTCATATTTGGTGCTGGTTGAATGGTTAATATTTGTTGCAATGGATTTCTAGGCATTATTCTGTCCAAATGTTGATAAAATGTTAACCCCCTTAAGCATTTTATTTTGTTCAGAATACAAGATGCTTAATTAACTATGAATCAGGTGAAACTTTTTTAAGCATTATCTTGTCGAGAATACATGCAACTTAAATAACTATGCATCAGGTGAAAATTTCAATTCCATCAGCTCAAGTACCAGGCTGATCAAAATGTATTTCCATTTGGGGGCATCTTTTTTTCTTGTCATTTGTTTTTAGAATATAACATAAACTAAGCAAACGTACATTGCACGTTGCTTGCACCTAGTTTCTATATCTTTCTATATATAAAAAGTGCCTATGAAACATAATTTCTTGGTTTAACGGAAAAACTAACGGAATTTCTTGTTTTAACGAAAAAAATAACCGAATTTCTTTTTTCAGCGTTTTTAAATAAATAATATTCATTTGTGGCTCCTCCCTTTCACGCTTAACTGGTTCCACAAACTGGCTTAACACTGTTCACAAAATATATTCTAACTTCTTGCTTCTGCTTTCTTGCAATTGATCGCCTCTATTTCTCCTCTCTCAACAGACAAAAAAAAAACCCTTCAACTTCCAGTCTGCAATCTCCCCCTTTTCGTGCCTTGCCTTCAATAGATCAAATGCGCTGACCCTGATTTCAGTGCACTGGCTTCCCTTGGTAAGCACTACTCTTTAGTCTTTTGTTGTTGATATAAAGAAAGGGAAAGTTAAGGAAGGTTAGAAACACTTCTCTATTTCATTTTTTTCGGCTTAATTTGAAGTATATCGACAATAATACATGAGGAAATCTGGAATTTACCTATCATCAAGATTTAATATTTCCATCTACTGATTTTTTTCCCTAGGGCCTTACGAGGATGGGAAGCCTGATGCTACCATTTCGTTTACTGAGATGATTTTGATAAGGTTGCCTCTGGGAAGATTAATCCTCAATTTGCATTCATGAGGTGCCTTTTTAGTTCGTTTTCTACTTCAATTTGTAAATTTGGCTGAATTGATTTGTCTGAGTGAATGAAAATTAATAGTTTTTGAATTTTAAATGTGTTGGATGGATGCAGGGGTGCTATCAAGATAAAAGGGAGCATAAGTGCTGCCCAAAAATTTACGCCATATATTTTCTCCAAATCCTCAAAGATGTTCCCTTGCTCTCTTTCTCTCGCGATGGAACAAATAAATTCGAAATAATCTAATTGAGACACATACCTGAAAGTATAATCTTCACTACTTCAATTCTTCCTAATATGTATATTGTTTCCAATTTTTTTAGTTTTATTCCCTCTATTGTGCTATCGAATTGAGGGCTTATTGTATTTGCTAGGTTTGTTTATGTTTTTCTTTTCAATTTTGTGAAAATAGACGAGAAGTTCATAGTTTTTCGTGTGCCTTCGATTTCATTCTNTTTCAATTTTGTGAAAATAGACGAGAAGTTCATAGTTTTTCGCGTGCCATCGATTTCATTCTTTCTTTTCTGTTGATCTTATGTAAGAGAACTGCACAATTTCTACCGATTACATCGGGGTGTTTTCTCTAATTTTGTTTTTCTTTTTATTTTTTATTTCTATGCCATTTTCTTATGCTTTTTGGTTCCTTTTCAGTTTACTTTTCCATTCCCAAGTTCTTTTAAACATATAGAACCTCAAACTGCTTAATTTTTAGCTATTTATTTCGATTGATTGGGAACTTTTTGACGGCCAAAACAGAAGAAAAGCGTAAACCCAGTTACCCAGAGCTATGGCAAGCTTTCAAACCCCCAATTGTTGTTCTCTCATTTCAGTGCTAGACACTTATCACGATTTCACCAGCTTGCCTTGGTAAGCATTACTCTTTAGTTTTTGTTGTTATATGTTGATTTTATATATGGGTTTTTATGTAAAATTATTATCATTTACAATTCAAAGGGGAAGCGATATATTGGATTGCCTGGTTGTAGGTTTATCTATTGCTATGTTGTGCATCACTGTCATCCACAGTCGGAGCTTGCCTTCACATTGTTTGAAACGTTGGTGGATTCTTGACAACCCTTGGATGCATGGGTAGCATTATTTGGCTACTCTCTATGCCCCCATATGAATAGGTATTCCTTTTGTTGTCCCTTTGTTTAGCTTTCAAATTTATGATACCATGTCGATTCTAATTTAGTGTAATAGTCTCAACTCTCAATCATGAACAGAAAAAAGGGAATCGCTTCTTATGGCAGCTGCACTCTTTGAAGGGGCATCCATCGATCCTCTGATCAAGTTGGTCATTGGAATAATTTTGGATTCCTTTTATTATATACTATAATGGTGTAGTATATGTCTTAACAACTTTAGATCAAAGTATTTGGATTATTAAATTCTCCTGCAAAACAAGTGTATACATTAGATAGAAGATGTAATTTCTCATTAATTTCTTCCTTCAATTCATTTGCTGAATCCCTTTTTTTTATTGCGAAAATTTGAGCACTTCTGTTCATTATTATTGAATGGCTTGAACGTATTTCTTGCTTCCAAGACTTCTTTTAATGAAAATAATATTCATTAGAAAATATTGAATTCGGAAGCTAGACTGTAGAAAAAACTTAAATATTACTAGCATGTACTTGCAGTCTTGCACTACTCTAGATAGTTTTCTCAATTGTGTACTTTCGACAATTAATTTTTCTATGCACTTGATTTATATTTATGGGAGCCCTTTGTGTTAACTTGTGTTTAGTTTCTACCAAGTGAATGCCTAACAATCTGGAAAATAGATGGGGAGAATGGAATCTGAATTTGCAGCATGGGAAAAGCAACAGAAGGAAATTGAACAGAAAATATTTAATGAGGCTTGAGTGCTGGAGCAGATTCTAATCGTGCATCTACTGCAGCCACGCTTCGCCGTTCCAAGATCCAACTCTCACTCCTCTCTGAGCTGAGTAAGCTCTCCGTCTCTCTGTCTCCGGTTGTCACTGCTGGCCTGCTCCGGTGACGTCGTGACGACTAATGAGGTAAGTTCTGGCACTCATGACTCATTGACTCAAAACTGCTTTTAGGGATTTTGTCATTTTGATGTTGGAGAAGTTGTGTGTTTGGATGAGATTTTATTGGTTCTTTAATCTGTTAATTTGTGTTATGTAATTCAATGACTGAATGAAGTTTGATTAGGAAATAGGAATGAAGGCTGAAGCTGTTATTACTTATCTGTGTTAGATGTTACTATGTACATATTCAATTGAAGTTTGATTAGTTCCTTGATGGCTTAATCT
>CAIGRF010050681.1:12690-29930 GCA_903798235.1 Fraxinus ornus
AAACCTTGGGTTCTGATTTTATTGTTAATACCATTGCAGTTATGTGCAGACCACATATGCAAGTGTTTGAAATTATTGCAACCTTATGTTGTGAAAATGGAGAGACAAACTTAGAGCGGGACAGAGAGAAGTATTTCTATTGGTTATTTTGCCCCATTCTTTTTGTTCATTTGGAACGGGGAAGGGACAAGTTCGGACCCATCTAATTATAATAATCTCTTGTATTTTAACTGTTAGTGAAGCCTTGCAATAACTTATTTATAGATCCAGTCTGGCATATTGGCATGTCTTTATTCTTCACCAAAGGATCTTGATTTTTTAATCATCCAGTGCCATAATCTATATGAAATATTTGGCCTTATTTTGTGTCATTGACTTTTATTCTCGAGATAACTTTACTAGCAAACTTTTTATTAGCAACAATATTTAAATTTCTTGCTTTCTTATGCAGTTATATGGCATTTCAACAAAACTTCGGTGCCCCTACTATGCATTTTTCATCTGAGGGAGATGTTTCACTCAAACAAAAATGCAATTCAGTGTCACCTACAGCAACAGCTTCAGAAAATGTGAATGGATGCTTTGATTGCAACATTTGTTTAGATTCAGCTCATGATCCTGTGGTTACCCTTTGTGGTCATCTGTATTGCTGGCCTTGCATTTACAAATGGCTTCAGGTTCAAAGCTCCTCATTAGAATCAGATGATAAACCAAAATGTCCAATTTGTAAGGCTTACATCACAACCTCTTCATTGGTTCCCCTCTATGGCCGTGGCTCATCATCAGCTGAATTCGATGGCAAGAAACACCAAATGGATCTCATCATACCCCACAGACCACCGGCTCATGGTATGAACACGTTGCTCGCTCCAAATCAGCAACTTCAACCCAATCCATTTCAGCCACAGCAACCGTCTTTTCATCAAGCTTTTGGTAATTATGCTTCAATGACACCATCTAGCTTCAGGGAAACAACAATGACCAGTTTTTTCAATCCAACAATATATATGTTTGGTGAAATGGTTTTTGCTAGAATGTTCAGAAGCTCAGAGACGAGTTTGTTCTCATATCCTTATCCAAATTCCTACCCCGTTACTGGAAATGGTGGCCCTCGGTTGAGAAGGCAAGAAATGCAGGTGGACAAGTCTCTTAACAGGGTATCCATTTTTCTCTTCTGCTGCTTTATTTTGTGCCTTATCCTATTTTAGGTTTCCCATTCGGAGCATTGTATAACTATATGGATGGCGGGACTGGTCTTACTAGCAGTCTTAGGTAGAGCAGATTCTATGTAGGTTTTTTAGAGATTTGCGAAAATCTAATTCCTTGGGGATGATGTTTTCTTCTGTACATAATAATTCTTTCGTACTATAATATTGGAAAACTTTCATTTGCTTGTTGTCCATAACTTGAATTTAAGAAAAAGTTCTCTTGAGTAATTATTTTATGATTTTTGTCCACTTTTCATTATGCTGGACATCTTTTTATTTATCATATTCTTATCCATGTTGTACTTCACACAAGTTCTTTTATGATGCTTATTTATCACGCCTTCTTTCTTTGTGTTTTGTTATATTCTTCTTTTTGGGCCCTTCCAACTTTTGAGTGTTAGAATCATCAGATAGAACTATTGGTCACAGGCAGATAACATGTAGAGTGGTAAAAAAACAAAAAACACCTTGGTCCTCCACCAAGTCAAAGAATGCCGGTCTTAATGTTGCAACAGTCGAGCGCGACGCACTTCAGGTTGTTCAAACTCTGCACTCTGATTTTAGTTTTGCTGTCAATGCATCTATTTGTTGTGTGTAAATTGTGGTTCATGCCTTTCTCGGGTACTGGGTGGATTGTATTCCTTTTTGGATCCCGCAGGTTGAGCGGGATGTATTAATATGAGGTTCCTCGTGGTTTCAAACAGAAAAAAAAAATGTGGGTCCAATGTTCCTTGGTTCATCCTGTTGGTATTCCTTTTTTAAAAGATTTTTTTTTAACAAATTTTGTAACGCAGTACATTATATTTTGTAAAATTATGTTATACATTTTACCACCCAATTTCCACCATTGTAAGTGTATTACAAACATTTTGTGACTTATTTTCATCGTCAATGCAGCTGTCGACACCACCACTAATTGTAGCATTAGGTATTACACTAGAGCCGCTGTAGACCACACCACTTGTAACATTCATTATTACATTATAACCACTTTTTTTTTCCCACTTGTAACATATATTATTACATTACCACCCCCAAATCACCATGCCGCCCCGTAATAAACACAATCGCCATCCCCATCTCTATCCTTCACCAGCACCTTCATGCACAACCACCAGATCTGGAACACTACAAAGCAGCTTGCCACCAATGTGCTGCTATCTCCGAAAGACGAATTGTATTGGAATATTTGTCCATGAAAATATATTTCGAACAGATCGTTGACAAGTAATAAAGTGGACTTTTTGAGTTCGAGTATCGTTCTGACAGAGATTTATTTAATTTTATTTCTATTTACTAGGATCTTAACTAACTAGAATTAAATCAACTACGATGCAAGTATAAATTACTAAACTAAATGCAATTGATGGTTGAATACAAATTTTATGTAATTTATGAATGAAGGACACACTAGGATACCGAATCCCCAAGTAATAATTATTTCTAACCCTAGTTTTTTTAATTTTACAACACGAATCCAATTATGACGAATCAATGTTCCTATCCTATCCAACAATCTCTCTTAAGTAATGTTGGACCTACCGTTGCATACGACCCGACTATATCTCTATGACGGATGCAAATATACAAGAATGTATGTGGTTTTACAAACAATTAGAGATTCACATAAGGCATAGCGGTATATTTCTATTCCCTATCGGATCTTATGATGATTTATATATGTCGAATTTATTTCCCTCTCTCGAAGTTATGAAACAAATTACCAAACTCGTATAATTATCGTGCACTATAATCATGGAGGCAATTAATTCATATAAGTCATTCTATAATTCAAAAACGTGTAAAACTAAATATCAAAACATTAAATTACAAGGTTCCTCGTTCACCTAGCATTGATTATACCTAATATATTAGAAAGAAGAATACATGAAAAAGAATCAAGAAACGACATCACCCAATTAATTATGGATTTAGATCTTCACGCCTTGGGGATGAATTTTGTATTTTTTTGGCCTCATTTTATGCTTTCCAATCTTGAAATTTTGTCATCAAGTTCTCCTTCTAGTTTTTGGATAGCTTTGTAGTTTATATAGATGTCCAGAGATTGACTTCCATAAGAGTTGGAACGAAATAAGGAAACCAAAAATTTGCGTCCAGAAGAACACTATGCGACCGCATAGTTATGTTGAATGCGGTTGCATAGAACAATAAATTTTCTCCTGAAATTCTCTAAAACATTCTATGCAGTCGCATGGATTTTAAACTATGTGACCACATAGTTATAATTTTTTTTTTCATCGGACTGTTTTCAGTATTTTGGTGGTATCTTTCTCTCTCGATATCCGATTAAGGCGATTCAAAATGCTTTGGAAAGCTAATTCAAATGACTACAAATCTTCCATGTATAAGTTTTCAAATTCGAACGTTTTCTATGTAAAAATTGGTCTCAAACTGAGACTGAAAATTCGAAGCATAACTTTTTCGGCTGGAAGTTGATATGTAAGAGTACTTCGACTATATTTCATTCCTTTGCCTTCTTTCCTCATCCAATTGATGCCTAACACTCTCAAATCATCGTGAGATAGACAGAACTTTCCAGACTTGAGTTCTCAAACTTTGATTTTGCTTCATTTTAGTTCTTTTTCTATTGTTTTTTTCGAATTTTCACCACGTTCATCGTTTTTGACCCACAAAACACAAATTACATAGAATTAAGTCATATTCACATTTACTTTCCACAATAATCCATGTTTTGTGACATATATAAATGTGTAAAAAACGCACTTATCAATATTCAACCTCGCAACCAAACCACCAAATCGCCATCCAGTTCTAATCCCACCTATTCACGGCCTTAGCCACCATATTCTGGTGAACACGAAGAAGATCAAAATTTTCTTCAAATCAAGCAAATCCAAGAAGATTAAAGTTTTTTTTCGAATTAAATCAAGATCAAGTCCAAGTTTCGAAGTGCAAATCCAAGCTCCGAAATTCAAATGTCGAACAAGTCAAGTTCTCGACAAATCAATGCTTAACAAATCTCGAAACCTAGGATTCAAGCCATGTGGCTCCTCGTTTTCAAACATTCAGATCATTAATCAGAGGGTTTTGCAATTACAAGAAGATTCATATCCATTTGTATTTTCTCAAAAATACAATTTGTAACTATTTCTGTATTTTAATATACGAAATTCGTCATACATCGCCATAACCATCTCTATCATTCACCAGTACTTTCATGCACCACCAACAGATCTGGAACACTGTTGCAGATCAACGTTGCCACCAATGTGCTGCTATCTCCCAAAGACAAATTATTTTGGAATATTCAACCGAACCACCAAACCGCCATCCAGTTCTAATCCCACCTATTCACCGCCTTAGCCACCATAATCCGCCGCCACCTCAAACCACAAAGGTTCATCCTCCCAACTCAAATAATTCCTTTCAAGGGTTATCGAAGCTTTCTGGTACATGAAAAATTGTTACAATCATAGAATTTCTCTCAATCAAACTCCCCGAGTATCGTAGGAAAAATAATATTCTAAAATCTATCAATTTCTACTCTTTGAATAACCTACAAAGAGAACAAGAAAAACTAGAACGTTAGACACGTCTCCAAAGAACACATGCAGTCAATTTATACTAAAAATTGCTTCAGTTTTCAGATGCCCAAGGTGAAGAAAATAGCAAGTTTGCAATTTGCTTACCTACATAATTTTAGCAATATTTTTTTGGTATCTTTTGCTTCAAGGAAAGACCAATTACACTTAAGTCGGTGCTACATAACATTACTCTACGTAGGACAACTAAAGATGCAAGACGTCTAGACCAATCTGATAGAAAAAGAACCTTAAAATGAGTTTGAAATAGGCTTAAGATTTCGCAAAAGGTGAAAGATGGTCTAAACGGTGATAAAAACGTGGCATGTCGGGCCATCGAGGCCACCAGCTGATCCAACGAATACTTCACCTTTGTGGTGGTTTAACTTAAATAAAAAAATGGATTGTAACCCTGAAAATACGGTTCATGTGCACCTTCACCTTTGTGGTGATTTGATTAGAAAACAAGAGAATCATAACCATGAAAAGACGGTTCATGTGCACGGAGTCGAAGGTTAACAAAGCTTATATTCATTGTTGAAGGTTAGCTAGGGACATCGCTCCTATTTCAATGCATCTGAAAATTCTGAACTTTATATTAACCTAAGACATTGTCGACGTGCTTTACAAAAGATGTTACAGACTTTTTTTTCAAACAATTTCAATAATAATCGTAGTGCAAGTCCATAATCACCGACAAACCATTTCGAACGGATAAAAGTAGCCAATCACATGCACATGCTTTCTTAATGTCTCCGAACTTATTACCAATAATTCGTACCCTTCCGTACCTTAAAGGACGTGAATAAACGCGTTTTTTTTCAAATCCGTTTTCTACAATAATCACCGACAAACGCGTGGTACAGTAGTGGAGATATTCTATAAATGGACTTCTGAAAAGCCCTCGTTTCAAGATTAATTCTATAGTCTTTTGTTTGAAGAAAGTTTTGCTTACGAGCGAAAACAATTCATGGCAATATTGTTATTTCATTCTCCTATTTCCTTTGGGAAATGTTTTTTTATTATTTGCATGCTTTTCGAGGGGATCAATGGCCAATCGAACCGTTGGTTCAAAGCTCGTGCTACTTTTTACGGCGCGAATCAAAATCCGAGCTCTCTTGGTAAGATTTATTGAAAAATATCATACTCCAGTTCGATTTAGCTACAACAAGTTTTTATTAGATTTTGATAACAGTTAATGAAATGTATGATCGAAAAATTGATAAAAGTTGTGGATTCATAAAATGTAATATCGAAAATGAGTTTGAGAGAGAAATGAAATTCAAACATGGGCTATAGTTTGTCCATTGTAGTACTATATACTGCTAACCTACGATTACATGACACTCGTTAGTATTTAGAATGGAAAATTGAAAATATTTATTTTATACCGTCGAGTATGTATGTACTAAAACATGCACTAACTGTATTTAATATTGGTGGTTCTCAGGTGGAGCTTGTGGCTATGAAAACACCTATCAAGCTGGTTTTGGAGTAAACACAGCAGCAGTGAGCACTGTACTTTTCAAAAATGGTCAGGCATGTGGTGGTTGCTACCAGGTAATGTGCAACTACAGGCTCGATCCAAAATGGTGCCTCCGCCGCCATGCAGTCGTAACCGTAACCGCAACCAACTTCTGCCCTCCGAACCACCACGGCGGCTGGTGCGATCCTCCTAATTCTCACTTCGACATGTCGATGCCCGCTTTTTTTGGCATTGCCAAACAAGGAAATGAAGGCATAGTTCCTGTACTTTATAGAAGGTGAATATAATTATATATATATCAACTCAAATTAATCTTTTTAAAATAATATGCATGTGACGAACATGTATTTATTTATTTTTTTTTTTTCCAACAAGAAGCATATAATCTAAAAAATATTTAATCAAACATGTTATAACATTCCTGCCCCTTCCCCATCAACAAGATTACAAGAAGAAAAACTATAAGTATATATTATTTGAGATTGTTCAATTGATAAATAAATATATTCCCTCTCATTCATATTAAGCTTCTAAATTAAATTCGTATTATAACAAAGATCTTAAAGCTTAATTTCGAGTTTTTAATGAAAATGAATTCGATTTGTAGATATAAACGTTAAGAATTAATGTTAAAAGTTGTGTTATAATTTGTAGGGTTCCATGCAAAAGGAGAGGAGGAGTTCGTTTTACATTGAAGGGACAATCAAATTTTAACATGATAATGATATCCAACGTTGGTGGCAGTGGTGATATATTGAATGCATGGATTAGGGGCTCTAAAACAAGAAGTTGGGTTCCCATGAACAGGAACTGGGGTGCAAATTGGCAAAGCAACATGGATCTTCAAACCCAAACGCTGTCGTTTAAGCTCAATTTAGTCGACGGCAAGACACTCGAGTTCTTTAACGTTGTTCCTTCGTCGTGGAAATTTGGACAGACTTTTGCTTCCAAGAATCAGTTCTATTAATTTGCACACACTGATTAACCTGCCCATGAACCACCCTTTTTTTAGGTTCATGGAACTGCTTTTATATATTTATTATTTTTATTTTTATTCAGCATAATAATCTGTAACGATTTAAAATTTTCTGAAGTTCAATGAGATATGTTGTAATTTGATAAGAGTCGTAGCTTCTATAAAGATTTGAATGAATCATTCTCAAGTAAATATTGGTGTATTTCACCCAACTACGAGTCAAAAAGCCACACCTACATGTGCATGTTTATTGTTTAACATCCATTCGTACATTAGTAGTCTCTTAAGTTTCTAATTGTCATGTTAATGGTTGCTCGATTAAAAAAGTTAATATTAAATCCTATGACACTATTAAGTGCTGGCGTGTCACCAAATGTCGTTATTTATCACACCAAATTATCAAAGATCATTATTAAAAAACAAAGTGTGAGTATACAGAGCTTGTTTGAGCCACATTTTCTTTTGAAAATGTATTTTGAAATAGTAAATCAATGAAAAATGTGTGATTAAAAAATGAGGAAAAATTTTGAATTTACGTATAATATTATTTTATTAAAAAATGAGTAGTTGAAAAGAAACAGAAAAATATATTTTGAAAATAATGGGAATCAAACAATGGAACAGTTTAAGTTCAAAAAAAAATTTAACCAATATTAAAATGCATTATATTTTCTGCCTAAACACCAATTCTTAACTTCCCAATTTTTCCGATTTGACGTAATAATAGTTGGAAATGCAAGATAATTGAATGATAATTCAGCTCAAGTGTATCATTGCTTCAGCATTGTGCTGGTATAAATAATTACAGCAAGAATATTCTAGATGGTACGAAGGGGGTTAGCTCCTTGAATTAAGGAGGCTGTTAGAATCTATTTACAAGAGAAAGGTAGTGGCAGCATTTGGAATGTAACAGAAATTAGACAGCAAGGATTGCTGCTGGCGAATATGCTGATGACAAGGCTGCTGATGTGGAGTTGAGTGCTGAGCTAGAATCAAGTATGCAGCTAACTCTTGACAATAATTAACGCACTACATGGATATTCTACATCTACTAGACTACTACTTACCACCTGGAAGTCTCCATCCCTTTCCAATATCTCCATTCCTACTACCAGTAAAGAAGCTGAAGAGGAGGACGAGGCTCGTTTAGCTGTTGAGTACTTAACTACTCTAAATTGTTTTTCCTGGAAATTCTAGAATTCATGCAAGTACCAAACGTAAGTCTTAAAATTTCCACTCAGCATATGACGATCAAAATGTGTGTTCCAAGAAGTACATGACTCAGATATGCAGAAAAAAAGATATATTTCTATAAACTGCTTGCTTTTGATGTCTTCATTTTGCAAAAACAATATGAAGTTACCAGTGACGATCATCATATATAGATGCCAGCCCTTTTTCCTCGTCATTTACGAATTCGACAAAACAAAATTTCTTTCATAATTTGACAAAACAGATTAATGCTTCCCAAGTAAACGGCTGAATGTCAAAACTTGGTAGAAAATCCTCAATGTTTCAATCCTCATGCCTTACAAATTCGAAAATTTAAGATTTTTTAGCAAAACTTAGTTTCTCTGGATTAATCTCATCAACCCGGATTGCAACTATCTTTCCACTCTCATCCTCAGTAAATGGTATAGACTCCTGGGTCAAAAGCTTGATAATCTGCAGCAGAAACAACACGACGTATCCAATTTTCAATAAACAGCCTCAAATATCATAGATACAGCGCCAAACATCTTGGTACTGCATCTCAAAATCTTTTTCTTCCCCTTCAAAAAATAAATGATGTATCACCACTGCACCCGATATGTAACTGATGTAAAAAAGTTGCAGTTAACCCAACATACTAACCAACAACTATACGTCTTCAATGAAAATCAGCAACCAAACTAATAAAATTGCAAATAGTTTTGTAACAGTCTTTATATCATGATGGTAAAATATTCAATTACAGTGGTTGGGGGTAATCTATCATCAAAATCTCGTTCAGCCAGATGAAATATAATTAGGAAATCCATTGGATAACAACAATCCATGATTTTTTCGATATTCATCAAAAATAGAGATGAACTACGCACAAATATGATTTGGCCTTATAAATTGTTATGTGCTTTTATGCAACATTAAAGAAAAAAACAACATTAAAGAAAAAAAAAAAGTAAAAATCATGTTTTTCATTAGGGTTGGACAAAACTCTCAAACTAAACCGAACCAGACCGAACTGAACATAACCCTAACCGAACCAACCGATTCTTCTTAAATTAAATACCTGAATGGGTATCTAAATTGAGAACCGACCGATTTGGTTCGATTTTCGATTCTAGACCAAGAACCGAATCTCCCTAATTTTTTTTATGTTAAATAAGTCGAATTATTTTTTTTTTTTCTAAATAAATTTGCTAACTAATTAATTTAGCCAAACCCAAAATATGATTTTACAATTTTTAATTTCCAACCAAGCCTAACTTAATCAAATTGACCTAAATTTTACCCAAATATTTTATTTTACCGTAGTGCCGTTTCTGCCGTTTTATTATTGTGAGCTCGCTATCTTCCTCTCCCTATGATTTTAACAGTCAAATATATGAAAAACTCAACAAAGAGAAGCCACAAGATATCATGAGATTAGACTACATTATTTTGTAAGAGCTAAGATCGAACATGTCATAGTCGAATTAATATAGCGTTGTTGTAAATTAAAAAAATTAATTATTGTACGAAATTCGAGAACCGAACCAAATGGAACCGAACCCAAACGGTTCCATAATTAAATTTGGACTCGATAGTTCCACTTACTAAATACCCGAAAGTTCGGGTTCTTCGGTTCTCTTTCGAATCGAATCGAACTATGTCTAGCCCTATTTTTCATACTGCCCAATCCAATCCAGTATTATGTATAAAACGTTCACTTAAGTAAAATTTCTTACTGCTAATCTAGCGTTTGTTTGGGAGAGATTTTTCCAAGTGAGAAATGATTTTTTGTGAAATGTGTGATTACAAAATGGGAAAAAATTATGGATCTCAAATAATGTATGGTTGAAAATGATTTTGGGGAAAATGATTTTAAAAAGACATCTCCCAGACAAAGCACTAGTTTCATATCCATAAGAGCATGAAGAATAGATACACACAACTTTAATTATCAAGCAATGAAAGGAATACCCATACCATTCTCTTCCGAAGCCAGTTTGGGAGAGATTTTTCCAAGTGAAAAATGATTTTTTGTGAAATGTGATTACAAAATGGGAAAAAATTATGGATCTCATATAATGTATGGTTGAAAATGATTTTAAAAAGACATCTCCCAGACAAAGCACTAGTTTCATATCCATAAGAGCATGAAGAATAGATGCACACAACTTTAATTATCAAGCAATGAAAGGAATTCCCATACCATTCTCTTCCGAAGCCCTTCTTTGGCATCTTTTTCGTTGGTCCCAACTATAACCTTGAGATGCTGAACAGCTGATGAAAAAAGAACAGTTCAGAACCACGTCTTTAAATCGAACCTAGTTACGAAAAAAGTGAAAGAATGATAATGTACATGGAAGACCCGAAAGAGTAGACAAGTGAAGTCTCAGCATGCGAACAGCTTCCTTTGGTTCAAATAAATGCACATTAAGAGAAAATTCTTCTTCTGCACAACTGCAAAAAGTGTAAGCTTTTAGGCCATTTTATAGGCAATGGAATGGATGAATTATAAAAAGATGTCAAAGAAGACAAAAGGCATAGCAGGTAGTTCTAACCTGTTCTCAAGAAGTTTTGCCGCAGATGTTTCGTCAGCTTCTCGTGCCTTCTTCATAAAAAAGTGTCCCTATAACCCCCACCACCAGCACGGAAAAGAAGAAGAGAAAGAAAAAATGTAAGAGAGAAGAATAAATAAGAATGGTATCCGTTAATAATAACATGTGATGAGAAGTTCTGCGTATAACTCAATCTAACAAAGGAAGATCAATAGTTTATTTCTTTTGTCAAGGAGAAGCAAAAAGCTGAAAGCATGCTTGAAATCTCAAAATCTAGCCAGATGCTATGTCGATAGAGACTAGATGATGACATTCAAGAAAAAGCTGGTGGTATGGTCATAAAAATAACAAGACAAAAGAAGTACAGTATACTGTACGATCATTTTCAAATCTAAGCTTTAGGGGCTAGTGCGAGTTTAAAGGAGACATTTAGTATACCTCTTGCAGAAACTTCTGTGATTTCTCATGATCCTTTTCAGTGAATGCATCAACAGCCTGTCCAAGAAACCATGACTATTAAATCTCAATCAAGAATTCTGAGAGATACATCTGATAATGTTTTCAGATCTCAATGTAGAACAGAAAGAGTAAGATAGGGTGTTGTGGAGAGTTGGAGGAGGTGAGGTGCAGGCATGGGAGCTCAAAGACTTACAGCTTTATAGTATTCTTTCATCGTAACCCAATGCTCCTTCACAGCCTCACGCAAGTCCTCATAGCTATTCTCACCATTATCATCACCTAAGAACAACCATTCATACGCACCGGAGAGCATTGAAGGTATGAGAAACCAAGTAACCAAATAACCCTTTTCAGAAAATGCAAATGTATACTTCCTGTGTAATGAACAATAAAATAGAATAGAAATGATCCCTGTTTAATAATTCCAGCATTGAAGGCAGGAATTAGTCATCAAGCATAGCAGTTAACAATAAAATTTGGTGCATGTATATTTTTTTGGAATAAACCTGAGCATTGAAATATCAAAAATTACTTGTCCGAAAAAAACTTGTACAAATAATTCAAGTGGCAAGTTCCAATAACAATGCATAAAAAACTCGTGCACTGTATTCGAGAAGAAAGATGATCTATAAAGTTGCCTCTAGAAAATGGAAACAGCAACAAGATGCACATCTTATCATTGCCTTTGCACAAAAGAATGAAAAGATTGTACAAAGATATTGGGGAAAAGATCCAAAATAAGATCCAAAGTACAAACATGAAACAACATTATGGAAAACAGAAAATATGACATTGGTTTAAATATCAAAATATCTAGATCAAAACTTTAATTTCTTTGAACTTCATAACTCCAAAGGTCGTAATCTCAAGTTCAAATTGAAAAAAATAAATAAAATAAAAATGTATAGAGAAAAATTAGGCCCCTGTTTGGTGGGGATTAAAATAAGATCTTTAGTAGATTTTGATAAAAACTGATGAAATGTGTGGTTGAAAAGTTGTGGTCCCATGAAATTATGAGGTTAGAATTATTGTTGACTTTGAGTTAGAATCTGGATTTAAATTCCTACCAAACAGGCACTAGAACTTGCAGACCACATGACAACGCATGAATATATCCTTCTTGCATAATGAATAAACTCAATATGTTAAACAGTACAGATATTTTATCAAATTCCAAGACAAGAAAAGCCCAGCAATGAGCAAATTCTGACCGAATCATCTACCATCTACAACCCCTAATCTTCCTATTGAAATTGGGAAAATAAAAAGCCATATCATGTCATTAAGAGGCAGAGTACTCACTCCTTTCACTAACTTGTCGTATTGTAATAAAGGTAATATTTTCTAAACTTGTCTCTTCTGGTGGTTTCGCCACAAACCGTCCTCCATAAGGTGTCCTTTGCCTGTCTCCTCTGATTGGTTGAATTCTCTCTGGCTTCTCTTCAATTCTTTCAGGTGCACTAAATAGTGCCTGAAGAACTTCTTTTTGGAGATCTTGCTTTTCCTTCTCTCTTCTTGGTAATCTTAATTCCCTTCCAGTTGGGATATCAGCATTCGATCTGCACAATGTAAAAGCAAAATTGAAAACATCGTACCTTTTCTAGTACTATAACAGTTTCTAGATTAAGATTTTTGAAGAAGAGGAGATTTCCTCCTGCTCTAATACTGCAACACTAGCAGTTTATAAAAGTTTCTAATGAATAAATTATACCTTTCACAGAAGTCGATGTTTGATGGTTGTCCTTTAAACGGAACATCTTCTAGCTCTGAATTATTCCACATATGCTATTTAATGAGAAGAGTTGACAGACCAAGAAAATAGGTTAAAAAAGAGATTCAGTAGATATTCATGGAGAGTGTGAACTGTTTATACTTTATACTGCAAAGTTACATCAATAATGAGTTACATCTCCCAAAGAATAAAAACATTCTAAATCAAGATTAGAATTTTTATCAATTAAGAAAAATTAGAAACAGGATTTACTTTATAGAATCTGTTATTATCCTGCAGGGTGGGGGTGGGAACGGGAGTGTTGGGATGGGAAGGGAATGGGAGGAAAATCATAAAGCACCAAGACATTTTAGCATTTAGCTTCTTCAGAAGCATAAATTGAACAATACATGACTACATCACCAAAGTTGCCATCTCGAGTATGTAAAGATATTTATAATGCACACACAATGGATAGAGACGTTCTCCATGTATTTTTATTTTTTTTTAGAAATCAAGCTACCTTACGAGCATCAATGCCAATAATATCGTCTTTCTTCCCTAGTGTTGATGCTGAGAGGTCGAGAAGCTTATCCATGCTCTGCATATTTACAAAAGAGAAAGATTGAGAAGTTGTAAACTTGGAAAATCAAACGCATACAGAAATGCACTAAAACATGAAGAGATAATTCTCCGAATAGTTCCTTCTAAGAAAGACTGCTAGCAGAAGGCTTGTAGAAACTCTTTGGTATTACATGTAAGTTGCTGCATCTAGACTTGAATCCACAACTTTGTTATCACAACAATACCAAACCAAAACAACAATATGTGAAGAAACTAAGAGCAAATATAGATGTGAAGTTAATGATCGCTTAAGTGCAATACAGTTTAAAAGGCAACTGAACCTGGAAAAATTCATAAATTTGAAACTTAATCTGTAATTCAGAACAGCAGAATTATTTTGATAATGGCAAGATTTAGGAGCTGATATAGCCAATCAGCATAGACTTACCATTTTCATGTCGTATCCACACTGGCCTGCAAATTGAAGACGTTGCATGATTAGACATAATAATATCAAGAAATAAGAGAGTTGAGTTTATAATATTTTGGCTTGGTAATGTAATTCCTTCCACATTAAGTGCTTGTTTGGGAGAGATTACAAGTTGCTGATAGAAATGAGTGTCGGATAAGTGGTTAGTGTTGTGTGTTCTACATACTGTGTAGTCAAAATTAAAGTTTGAATTTGACCTTTAAATTATAATGAGTATAAATTAACTCAAACAAGCAATAAGTGGCAGTATCTGTTGCTAAACACAAAATGAAATGCTGCTTGTCGAAGTCTTTTTTAATTGCGTGAATATGGAAAGTTACACATGTAACTTTGTTATCAAGCCAAAAGTTTTTACCAACGACATCTTGAATTACATCCATTTTGAGCTGAAAGCCATCTCCAAGCATTTTGAAAAGAAATTGTTCGATGTCTTGATGCATGGTTTCACTCCTTGCTGGGGAATCTGATTCCACGTTCTCATCCCAAATTTCAGAGACCGGAAAATCTTTTGAATTCAATTTCAGTGGTTTGTTCTTCTTGCATGATTCATTAGGTACAGACCTATGTCGAGAATATTCTCTCCCAATCACACATGACACAGTTCCCATTGATGTTGAACACT
The DNA here is from genome assembly GCA_903798235.1 of Fraxinus ornus. NCBI lineage: Eukaryota > Viridiplantae > Streptophyta > Magnoliopsida > Lamiales > Oleaceae > Fraxinus > Fraxinus ornus. The sequence goes on from CAIGRF010050681.1 coordinate 27,516, forward strand.
TTTTGGCCTTGAAGCTAGAAACACGAGCACTTTCCAAGATATTATCCATTTGATATTCAGAAGACCCACTTGTTTTGCTTTCCAGATCATCTTGTGAAACTGACATAGATGTGCTAGAGGTGCTTCCCTGCATCTTAAGGAGTACTTCGCCTGTAGTTATTAAGTTGCGATCTGCTAGACAGTAGGCTGAAGCAATGTCGTCGAGAGAAACCACAGACCCAAAAGCATCAAGTAGTTGCTTGAGATTTTTTTGGTCCTCATTGGTGTAAGAAAACGTCGAAGGCAGTGTTTCCGTTTTCATCCTTCAACTGAAAAAGAAGCAAGCATTTTAATGAAGACTTTTGAAAAAGAAATTCAATTGATCCGATTGTAAACCCTTCTACAACTTAATGATTACATGTTAGTTTAAAGCGATCAATTTCTTTAAATATTATTGTAAAGCTCCTAGCTTTCAACAACAAACAATCAAATTCTATTACCAACAAAAACCCCTCCACTACATCCAAGCATAAAATCGTACAAAACTAGATACAAAGTTCCAAAAATGCAATTCAATAATCTAATAAAGAGATTTTTTTATCAAATTTACCAAGATTTGAATTTATCAACAGTTACAAATTTCAGAACAAAAATGAAAATCTATTAAATCATTATAAATAAAACTTAGCTAATAAAAATTGAAGAAAACAACATAAATACTTGGAGAGATTTCTTGCTTGAAAAATTGTGAGGTTCTTTTCCAGTGATTTTATTTTTCTCTCTCTGGTTTAGAGTGTAAAGTGTAATGCTCGGAGAAGGAAATCAGAGAAGAGTAAGAGGATCAAAGAGGAAATGGTACATGGTTTTTAAGGTGGACTAATTGGAAACTGTGAGAAACTTATTTTAAGTGATTAAAAGTTCAAAATTGATTAGTTTGGAGGGGATTTTTCCTCATTTGGGATTCTGATGCGTCGGATGTTTCTGACTCGTTCTTATAAAAGAAGAAAATTAGCTTTTTCACTGGAAGGTCAACGTATGAAGAACAAAAGAGTGACGTATTACCCAGGCACATGAAACTAAGCACTGGATGTCAAACTAACAGCTAAAAAAATTTACTAGAGGGGGGAAACAATGGCAAAATACATATGATCAATTCTTCAATGATTTTATGTAAATATATGCACAATGCTAAAGACACATTGTCGAATGACATAGAAGAACAAACAAGCCAATTGAAAATACCTTTGCATACGAATGTCATCAAGGCTATATTCAGACTCTATTCATATTCCAGGCATTTCAAAGAGAACGGATAAACATTGCAAATAATTAATTATAACAGAAAATAGATAAAAAAATGTTCATAAAATTGACAGACTTCACCATTAATTTTCCAAAGTTAGGTAGTTTTCACCTACAATTTTACGAAATTAAGTAGCTTCCACACGTGTATATGTACATTCATTGCTTATAACTCCTTTCTTTCTTTCTTTCATTTTTTTTCCTTTTTTTTTTTTTTTTGTTTTACTTTAGATTCCCAATTACTATTCAATAAGTATCATTCATTCAGCAAGATAAAAAAGTGAATTCTTCCTTTCATGAAATTAGGCAAATAAAATAAAATGAATTTCTTCCGGATTTTAAACATTAAAATAAAAAATTGAAAGTAGAGATTAATATTTGATCAATATCTTTAAAATTATTAATTTTTTTCCCCCTAAAGCTCTGACCTTTCAACAAACAAACAATGTCTTACAATACCAACAAAAACCACAGGACTACTACATTCAAGTATATAATTGTACAAAACTGGATACAAAGTTCAAGAAATGCAATATAAAACGAGTCCTTTAACAAATTATTTGTGTTGTAAAGAAAATGAAAATCTAATAGATCATTAGAAACGAAATTTAGCCAATGCAAATTGAAGAAAACAATATTAAAATTTAAAGAAATTTCTTACTTAAGGCTGATAGAGAAGATCGGTTGCTTCTTTTTCAGTGAATCCCTGTCTCTATCTCTAGCAAAGTGAAATGCTTCTTGGAGAAGGAAATGAGAGAATCACAGACGGATGGAATGGGTGGAGAGGTCTTTTAACTGTGGGCTAATTGGCAATTGGTGGGCCCGGTCACGTGATCTTTTAAGCGAATGTTTTTTTTTTTTTTAAGATTTTCTAAAACAAATTTGTTATTTTTTATACGAAAATACGAAGAGTTGGGGGCCTGGGGGTAATATTTAGCCCCTGTTTGATTTGGATTAAAATTCAATTAAGGGTGTGTTTGAGCCACATTAATTTGAAAGAATGTATTCTGGAATAGTAGATTGATGGAGAATGTGTGGTTGAAAAAGAATGAAAAGTTATTGATGTGATGGAAAATATTATTTTATTGAAAAATGTGTGGTTGAAAATGAGTAAAAAAATGAGAATGAAAAAAA